>VDFB02319985.1:0-210731 GCA_007258455.2 Sequoia sempervirens
GTTATTGATGTGATGATGAGATTGCATATTTCTTTGGATTTGGATCTATAATTTGTGGATTAGTTGCCCATTTTCTTGCAATGGGATGACTTAAATGTGGATTTTCTATATCCACAAGATTGTTTCAATGTTAATGCAAACTTGTTAGTTGACCTTGTTTACGATCATTTATTTATTGGCATGTTGCATTGAGATAGGAGGATGGATATATAAATACTTGATTATAGTTTTTGGGTTGGTATATTGATGGCATAAAGTTCTATCTATGTTTGTTATACCCTAGTTTGAGATATCGTTAGCTTGGATGAGTTGCAATTTTTTTTGTTTCTATTCTAGGTGGTATGAGTAATGAAGCTAATTAGAGCCTGTGTTATCATTTGAGATGCTTGTACATTCATGTAAAGATTGGTGTAGGTTTCAGTGATAGTTGATATGTTTCACCTTGGCATGTTACTTTTGCTTCCATAGGTGGCATGTTGAAGGGTGTAAGGAGTTTTTTCTTCATGGTGGTTATCATGGTTGATTTTGCAAGTATCTTGTTGGAGCATGAGAGTATGGTGAAGGATCAAATGTTGCATGACTGGATAAGGGATGTTTATCCTTTGTTTGTGATTCCTATGGTTGTATTTACAATGTTGATGTCAAGTGGGAGAATGTTAGGATTAGGGTTCCATCCACCTTATAAATCTTATGTGATGGTTCCAACATCCTTGGAAAGTGTCTCTAGGAACTTAGGGTGTATTGGGAAATTATTTTGTAATATTAATTCTCACCATTATTTGTAATATACTCATAAAGGGTGATGGGTCCACTAGCAGCGATAAAGGTGAAGTGTGGACATAAATATTTAATATTGTTTTCCCCACATGCGGATTCCTAGAATGGGATAATAAAAGATAAGAGAAATAATAAATGAGTGACTATTGGGGTTCTCCATGTGGGTGCTTGGAAAGAGGCAATAGGTGTCACTTGGTTTTCCATTATTTATTGCATTTAATGTAATGTTTATCTTTCAAGTTTGGATGCACATGTTGAAGGAAAATTAGTAGAGCCAAAATAGGTGTCCTTTCATATTCCATTGAGGATTTATAAGGTTTGGGTTGTTTGTATTGAAGATTCATCTTTTGAGGCTTTACTTTGGGCTTAAGACCTCTTCGCACATCTATAATATCAGCTTTTTGGATGTAGAAAGTATGAGGAACAGTTGAATGTAATGTCACCCTACATAAGCAAGGAAATGTTGAGGCATAAGGAGGTTGTTCCCAGGTGCACAAGTGATGCAATGTTGGAGGAAAAGATGAAATGGAATTGATTATATTTTAATCTCATTTATTTGATGATAATGCATACTTGGCCTCTCTTCTTGGTGGATTTTTTTCTCGCAAGGGTTTCTCCATGTAAATATTGTGTTATGTGATGGTCTTGCGTTGCTGATTTGTGCCTCATTGCTGCTATATTATTTTAATATTATTCTTCATATATTTGTGTTATAAGTTCACATAAGGTAGTGTTTATAAGCAAGTTATGTTAGTTGTTTTTTGGCATCATAAAGAAGATGGATCTAATCATAATAGTTTCATATTAAGACAACTTAATTTTCATATTTTCATATAAGTTTTAGATTTTCCTGTTCTTGTAGTCCAAACCTTGAATCTCATCCATTGAATTCATATTTGGATAGATATTGAATTTCTCAACAATTGTTATTAAACTTATCTATTTCTCATCAAGAGTAAAATGCATGTATATGTAGTAGATAACTAGCTAGACTAGTTAGTCATATTGTTAGAACATAATGTTATTAGGGATCATTACCCTTATAACATTTATATATTATTCCAATATAAGGTTATAAAACCTTATGTATATTATATTATTTATGAAGAATGCACTATTTAAATAATTAATAATCTAATAAACTATTATATTTTAGCTATTTATAAGTGGTGGTTTTAAATAAGTGTGAGTAATACCCCTTTGGGTATTTTATCATCCATTCTCCTATATTTAAGGAGGCTATCTCTTAGCCAAAGGTAACAAGAATTTGGAGATTAGTAGTGAACTCTATCACTATGCATGTGTTTTTGGAAGTTTAGCCTATGTTATAACAAACCATTTTATAGATGTTTTATAATAGAATGATATTTTATGGGGTTTTTTACTTAAAATGATTTCCCAATATATATTGTGTAATGTGTTTAATCTATGTATCTTTTGATTCTACATTTATTTATAATGATTATTAACCTAATATCCTAATTCCTAACACACCTTTCTCTATAAATGACCTTTTTTATGAGGAAAAGGTAAATATTGTATTTCTAAAAGTCTCTTCACCCACCATGAAGTGGTGGAAAGCCCATTTGATGTTTGCCCATAGTATTCTTCTTGGATGTTTGGTTTCACATGGTTGAGTGTGAAGAACTTGAGAGAGCTATGGAGACTAGTGTTGAGAGAGGTATTCTAGCTTATTTTTTTGTAGGATTTGTATACCATTGTATGTTTCCTTAACACTGTGTAATAGATGAATTAGCCACATCCTCTATGTGAAGTACTATAGGTACACTTGGTATTCTTTGATCTACTTTTAGATTTTGCATTGCTCATGCAATGGGAGTTTATGGATATATGTGTGGTTATCCTTTGTAATGCCCCACCACAAGACCCTAGAGGACAACACACTAATGTCTAAAACAACACAATTTTTTTTTTAAATTGTATATGACACACTGTTGTAATTAAACCACTTGACATCAATCTAATCTAATCTAATCTAAGTCCTCTAGGATCCGTGACTATGTTACATATTTTCCCATCATTTGATTTTGTGAGATTACTAGAACATTAATAAAATTATAACATCAAAATAGAAATACATCACATCATCACATTTAACCATAAATCAACATGATACATCCATAACATTTATCCAATAGAGTTCATTTGCATCAATTCATTTAATCACATATACCATAATATATGTTACATCATCCATTACATAATAGAATTCACTTTAATTTACAACATTACATTTACACATCAGAGTATCGATATCTCCTCATTTACATGTGAGGAGTGTACATCAAATATGATACATGAACACCAAATTATGATACAATACAAGAGTGACAATCCACATAAGCTAGTACAATACAAAGGTCTTCAATCATAGTCATGAACATGAAGAGGGAACCCAATGGAGGACAATGCACTTTCCACCCAACCATGTGGAACCCAAAGGTCCACCCCTCATGCTAGGAGATAGCAAAGGGTCCCACCATCACAATCAAACAAAAGGAAAAAGACAACACCAATTTGACATGACAACCATAACAAGTATTGACACATTAAACAATAGTAACCTTACTTCCAGAGGCACATAAAAATCCAAGGAGAAACAAGAGACAATGGGAATACAAGGTTTTCGTAGGAGGAGTGTCATCACATAGTTTTTCATAGGTTATCCAGGTAGATCTTCCTAGGCCCTTGCCCCCATCCTAGGTTATCCTAGTAGCCTCTACCAATCTCCAGCCCCTCATGCAACCCTATGCAGAATCAACATACCTCTCGTGGAGATGAGGCAATTGATCTTGCCATTCTAGGTCTTCCCGACTCATCTTAAGCCTATACAAGCACTTGAGCCATGAGCAAGGCATTAACTTATCTTGATTAGTATCATTACTACCCAACCCCCTAGTTAATTATAGATTATCACTTATTTACAAAAATTCCACATGGGTTATCTAGGAGCCACTTTGTACATCAGCCCCCATTGAAAGCCACTCCCCTACTAACAACAAGGAAATCCAATAAAATCAAAGGACAAGGCCATCTTGCACAATCACAAAACCTCTTGACTTACATAGCAAGGTGAGTTACAACCCATCTTGTACACAAATGCTAACCACAATGGTGAAAATACAGTACAAAGCTAATAGCCAACTTACTTTTATTCAAAACATAAGCCACCATCACAAAAAGAGAAATCACATATTCATCAAGAAGGAAACTTCCCCCTAGCCTCTAGAAGACAAACTAATCATAAACACAAAAATTCCCACAAGAAAATAGCCACAAGATTCCCCATTCAAATAATCAACACAACTTCCCAAACATCAATTCACATGGGGAGTTATGGCTAAAGCAACACCCCAATGCCATAACATGCAATACTTAAGATTGTTAAGTGAAAAGTCTAATTTCACATTTAACATACTCATTACTATTTAAATGTAAGTAATTTAATCATCTAATTTAATTTTCATAGATGAACACGTTTAAATCAGTCATTTCTGTAACTCTATGCTTCATTTATAATCACACCTATTCAAATGTATATATATATATATATATATATATATATATATATATATAAATATATAATTTGATGATAATCAACAACTGCTATAGATAAACAAAATCATTTAGATGTATATATCTATTTATATATTTTATGCTTGAGTAAACCTACGATATGGTAATTACAAACTGTTGTCCTAAAGAAACTTCTGAGAATAACCATTAATTAGAATATGTGTTGATACACACATAGTATATATATATCGACAAAACCATAATTTCATTGGCGCATATGAGGGAATATCAGACTGGTACAAACTAGCTAATAAAATTGTGAATGTCAAGTGTTAAGCAATATATTACCCATACAATGAGTGCACCCTATTTGATGCCATTAATAGAGACTAAAGTCTAAGTTTAAAATGCATTCGATGGTTGGTTATCATATCAAACTAAATAAAGCAGTTGATGCCATGCTACCCATTAGATTCGACCAAGCATAAGAGATTAATAACATATTCTTTCAGGAAAAAGTAATGAAATGAGATCATACTCTCAGAGTTGTTGGGAGTTAATGAAACCCTCTACCCAGCCAGACTAGAGGGGCACCAGCCCAAAACTTAAATAGAAGTAGCTCCCTTTGCATGGCGCCCAAAGAAGGACAAAGGATATTTATATAGTATACAACAATTAGATGTGGTAATGGTTGCGTATGAAATTGTATCTAATGGGAAACTCACATTGAGGACGTTGAATAAGGGAGATTCTATTGGGTTACCAATAGCCATTGCATTATCAAATTTGGAAGCATTGGAGACTAGGATGCAGTTAAAATAGAAAGATTGTCTGGCAGAAGCAATGCATGAATGAGGGGTGACGCCCTTTCTAGCAATTTAACTAGATTATGGGCAGTGGCCTAAGCTGAATGGAAAGAGTTCAAACTGTAAGATTAACGATTGCTAAGGGAAAGGCCCAACATTCAAAAAGAATACAAACATAGGGGAAAAAAACAACCACAACTAGAGCCAAAACTAAGAGAATATGTATTTAGCAATCAAATCTAAAAAAAAATATAGAGTAATGACAACATGAAACTTGTGGAAAAAGAAAAGTTAAATATAGATTCTTCATTTTGTTTTTAGGTAGCTCAATAGCATTATTAATTTCTATCTCAACATTGAAATGAAAGGATTATATTAGAACCTTGTGTATTTGCTTGATGGAGCTGAAAATTTGATGCAAAGCTCTTCCAATCCCCAGCTTCCACTCCTTCTGAGACTCCACAATACTGCAAAATTCCAACTTCCAGCTTCCAAATTTCTTGAGAGTTTCAAGAATCAAAAACATCGTACAACATAATACAATAATTTTTCCCAAAAGTAATCCAATTTCCCCTCTTCAGTTAACTCCAGTACTTTATTTGTTATCATCCACTATCTGTAACTGCATCCTCCCCTAATTCATTAATTTTTTTTTTCTTTTATTCATCCCCACTAAGCACAATTTGTCTAACTTGTTTTAATTTTTATAACTTTTAAATCATCCCTCACAGTTACACTCTCTTAAATAACTATTTAGTAGATATATGATTTATAATTTAATTTCTCCTATAACTTGCTTGCACAATCCTGTTAAATTAATATATTTATTTAAATACTTCATTTTAAATCATAAAATTTAATTTATTAAAATTAAGTAAATGCTTATTAATAATTTATTTAATTTAAACTTCAATCACATACATACTTTTATTTAATTATACCAAAGTCTTTAAATTTCAATGCTTTCAATCATAACGAAATAATCAAATCAAGCACCATCATGAACATCACTCCAAGAAACATACTCTCAAACATTACCAGACTGCAAAATGAAATGGAAGGTAAAACGATCACTACATCACAAAATGACTCAAACTGACCTTACAAATGGTATGTGACACACACAGATATTCATCCTCAATGAGGACAATGGCTCAATGTGGGGGACCTAATGCTACCTCTAAATCAAGAACCTCCATTGGGATTTAAGGCACGCTCAACCCTGGAAATCCAAGTGGATTTGATGCTTGGTACTTGAAACCTACAACAAATCACATGGTTGAACATGTGCATAGGAAAAATAGTCAATCACATTGTGAAGGGAAAATCACAATGTCATAGGGCACTCACAAGCGAGTGATTTGACCATGTTCCCCTTCACCAATACATCAACATGCATAACAAACATCATATCATGATCTAGAATATACATCCATTAAACACGCAGTCTTCTTATGCTCACATAAACAATGAAACTAAGTCGATAACCATAATATAAACATGATATCATCATAACATCATATGTAAAAGTGTCATCATAACATAGCATCAAAAGTGTCAGAATATCCAAATATCATCAAACAATATCATAATGTCCATCTGCAATCTAGTAACTATTCAAAACAAAAAGGAAAACTGAGGGGGCTCTACATCCTTTGTGATATCTTGGTTTGTAGGTTATTGATGTGATGATGATTTTGCATATTTCATTGGATTTGGATCTACAAGTTGTGGATTAGCTGCCCATTTTCTTGCAATGGAATGACTCAAATTTGGATTGTCTATATCCAAAAGATTGTTTCAATGTTAATGCAGACTTGTTAGTTGACCTTGCTTATGGTCATTTATTCATTGGTATGTTGCATTGAGATAGGAGGATGGATATACAAAGACTTGATTGCAGTTTTTGGGTTGGTATATTAATGGCATAAAGTTCTATCTATGTTTTTTATACCCTAGTTTGAGATATGGTTAGCTTGGATGAGTTGCAATTTTTTTTGTTTCTATTCTAGGTGGTATGAGCAATGAAGCTAATTAGAGCTTGTGTTATCATTTGAGATGCTTGTGCATTCATGTAAAGATTGGTGTCAGTTTCAATGATAGTTGATATGTTTCACCTTGGCATGTTCTTTATTCTTCCATAGGTGGCATGTTGAAGGGTGTAAGGAGTTTTTTTCTTCATGGTGGTTATCATGGTTGCTTTTGCAAGTATCTTGTTGGAGCATGAGAGTATGGTAAAGGCTGAAATGGTACATGATTGGATAAGGGATGTTTTTCCTTTATTTTTGATTCCTATGGTGTATTTATAATGTCAATGACAAGTGGGAGAATGTTAGGATTAGGTTTCCATCCACCTTATAAATCTTATGTGATGGTTCCAACATCCTTGGAAAGTGTCTCTAGGAACTTAGGATGTATTGGGAAAGTATTTTGTAATATTAATTCTCACCATTATTTGTAATATACTCATAAGGGGTGATGGTCCACTAGAAGCGATAAAGGTGACTTGTGCACATAAATATTTAATATTGTTTTCCCCACATGTGGATGCCTAGAATGGGATAATAAAATATAAGAGAAGGAATAAATGAGTGACTATTGGGGTTCTCCATGTGGGTGATTGGAAAGAGGCAATAGGTGTCACTTTGTTTTCCATTATTTATTGCATTTAATGTAATGTTTATCTTCCAAGTTTTGGTGCCCATGTTGGAGGAAAAGTATTAGAGACAAAATAGATGTCCTTTCATATTCTATGGAGGATTTCTAAGGTTTGGGTTGTTTTTATTGAAGGTTCATCTTTTGAAGCATTGCTTTGGGCTTAGGACCTCTTTGCACATCTATAATATCAACTCTTTGGATGTAGAAAGTATGAGGAACAATTGAATGTAGTGTCACTGTATAGAAACAAGGACATTTTGAGGCATAAGGAGGTTGTTCCCAAGTGCACAGGTGATGCAATGTTGGAGGAAAATATGAAAATGGAATTGATTGTATTGTAATCTCATTTATTTGATGATAATGCATACTTTCCCTCTCTTCTTGGTGGAGTTTTTTCCCACAAGGGTTTCTCCATGTAAATTTTTGTGTTATGTGATGATCTTGTGTTGCTGATTTGTGCCTCATTGCTGCTATATTATTTTAATATTAGTCTTCATATATTTGTGTTATAAGTTCACATAAGGTAGTGTTTATAAGCAAGTTATGTTAGTTTTTTTTGCATCACAAAGAAGATGGATCTAATCATAATAGTTCCATATTAAGGCAACTTAATTTTCATATGCTTTATATTTTCATGTTGTTGTAGTCCAAACCTTGAATCTCATCCATTGAAGTCATATTTGGATAGATATTGAATTTCTCAACAATTGGTATTAAACTTATCTATTTCTCATCAAGAGTAAAATGCATGTATATGTAGTAGATAGCTAGACTAGTTAGTCATATTGTTAGAACATAATGTTATTAGGGATCATACCCTTATAACATTTATATATTATTCTAATATAAGGTTATAAAACCCTATGTATATTATATTATTTATGAAGAATGCACTATTTAAATAATTGATAATCTAACAAAGTATTATATTTTAGTTATTTATAAGTGGTAGTTTTAAATAAGTGTGACTAATACCCCTTTGGGTATTTTAGCATCCATTCTCCTATATTTAAGGAGGTTATCTCTTAGCCAAAGGTAATAGTAATTTGGAGATTCATATTGAATTTTATCACTATGCATATGTTTTTGGAAGTTTAGCCTATATTTTAACAAACCATTCTATAGATTTTTTGTAATAGAATGATGCTTTATGGGGGTTTTTTACTTAAAATGCTTTCCCAATAAATATTGTGTAATGTGTTTAACTTATGTATCTTGTGATTATATATATATATATATATATATATAATGATTATTAACCTAATATCCTAATTTATAACACACCTTTCTCAATAATGACCTTTTTGATGAGGAAAAGGTAAATATTGTACTTCTAAAAGTCTATACACCCACCATGAAGTGGTGGAAAGCCCATTTGATTTAGGGGGAAGATAGATTTGATAGGGGGAGATCTAATCCTACCTAGGAAAATTTATTGGAAGCCTTCAATGATGAATACTAGCATGAATATGTTTATGGTGATTATTAAATTTAGTAGCAACAATTGTGCCAAGCACATGACTAATCCCTTTGTGCCAACATCAATGCCTTTTATGACCTCGATGCATATTTGGGCATATTCAAGTCAGAGTAGGATAGAGTTATCAAGTCTACAAATATTCATTAGTCCAAACTAAAGCTAGCCAAGGTTAAAATAATGGGAAAATCCTATAAGTATATGATTTTATTTAAGGATAATTCAAGAGAAAAGGGAAATTAAAAAATCCCACACATCAAATAAAATGATTCTTTTAGAAAATAATAAAATATCCAAGATAGGAAAATGGTACAATAAACACAAATTCAATAGCTACTCCAATGAAAAGTGTCATTCTTAAAAGAATTTAGTCATGTTGTCAAATGTATAGGATTCCCATATTCCAGAGATGAAGAATTGTGACCCTAAAGCTACCTATATCTATGTAACAACCATAACAACAACCATAAAATTTGCAATAGATATAGAAGTAGACACCTATACCATTCATATTTATACATGTGAAGGAAACCATTGATATTTTTTGTTTATGGTGGAATTAATGAAGAACCTCATTTTTTAAGCTCCTAGATCATTCACCTAAATTTTCTAACCATGCCTCATCCCTAGCCATATAGTTTAGGATAGATAATCTCCTATAGCACTAGAGGTATATGTGTCATATCAATGCCACTTCTCATATACTATTCATTCTTTTCATGAGAATCTAGTATATGGTGTCCTAATTAATCCAAGTGGTATAATTCTTAAGAAACCCTAATCAACATCACTCCCTAGGAATTTATGACCCATCCTTGAAGCATCACCATTTTAGTGAGTGGTAAGAGATATGAAACTCTTGAAGTGATTTCATGAATCAAATATATTATGTAGATGCTTTATTGTATTTCATAAGTATCCTTTAACACAATCAAGATGATTTTATTTCAATAAGGATTGAATGATCCACATACCACCATTCTGTATAGGCACGAATTTGCACCCCTTATGCAAATTCTCCTTTTACACTCCCTCACCTTAGGAAACCAAATCCAAAGGAAAAACTCCACATCAACTTGTTTCCTTCATTCCACTTGGCATCTATTTTTTGTGTCGGTAGAAGAATAACTATTAGAGATGCCTATGTGACGCACAGATGACCGTGCAGTGCACTTATGTCCCCAACGGATTCCTACGTCTGAAGCTAGCAAAGGCATTATACTTCCTATTGGGAACATATTGTAACATACCTCTTCGACCAACTGACCTGAAAATGCCTTATTCTTGCTCATTCTTCCTTCAAATTGATTCATTCTTCATTCATTCCATCTCTCTAGTAATCTTCTACGCAATCTCTCTTGCCATCTCTTGCAATCTCTAAGTATTCTAGCATTCATTTTCACTCTCAAATAGCACTATGGAACTATATAGTAGTAGCAACAACACTCCGTCAACTTCATAGAGCAAGTGTGGAACAAACCATTGTAGCGGGGGATTGAGTCCCCTTTTCTCCCCCATTAGCTAGTGAGCTCTTGGTGGTAGTGGTAAGAATTTTCACTCCTCTCCTCTACAATTTGGTTGAGTAACACTTTATTATTTTGTAGTGTTTATTTTGCTCTCTACTTTCTTTCCTCCTTTATCATAATTTTCTCTATTGTTGCTATGTAGGCTATTTGTGGAGGTGGAAACACCAAAATGGGGGTTTGACTGAGGCAGACCCCTATATAGCCCCCAACTATTTTCCCTCTTTTGTGTGTGTAGGTGGACATGCATTTGGAGCTAGCTAGCGAATAAGCTCTTTTGTGAGATCATCTTTGTCACCTTAGCTTTAATATATTTGTTTTATCATGTTCGTTTGTATATCTCTTATTTCATAGTTATGTTTTGTTCCCTTAGAAACCACTAGCTAGGTTGTCAGCTTGCTTTCTAGTGGTTCTTACTGTATTTTTTGGTCCTCTATTTGTACGGACGCCAACGCACCTAAGAGACGCCAGTGCATCACACTGTCATCCTGGAACTATGCTTCTATCCTCGGACAAAGAGCTACCTGAACTATAGTGTTGAACCCAAAAATCAGCTGGCCTAGCCCCATTCTATGTTTTTGGTTTTCAGAGTGATTGTAGGACCTTATAGTCCTCATCTTTCTCATCCCTCATTTCAAAACACCCCTTTAGAGTGAGGTAAGGTAGGATAGACTTCCGCTCTTGGCTCTTTGTGACTTGGGGCCTTGAACGTGGTTGGTCCCCCTCTCTTACATTTTTGGTGAGCCCGTCATGAACCATTTTGGTTCCATTTTTTGATACTAAAAACTCCTTTCCTTGTATCTTAGGTCTATTGTAGGTATGATTGTTGTGAGGCTCCTAGCCTGCAACCCCTAGTAGGCATAGTTGGAAGGTTCTAAAAGTATCGCGTAATGAAACCTTAATTGGGCCAATGTCCTACCTTGCAACCTTTGGAGGGTCCCAAGAGAGTGTCGCTCATTGCATGTGATGGCCTCTTTCCTGCATCAACCCATCCCCTCTATGCAACCTGTGAGTAGTGGTACTGGTATGACCTTCACTTCACAGGATTTTCTGATGGGTTTTAATAGGGAATCATCTACTCTCTACATCCCTGCATGAATCAACGGAAACACTGTAGCAGGTGTTCTCATTGATCTAATGTATCAAGTAAACATCATAACTAAGGAGATCAGGCTAATCAACTTTTTGCACAAAGATGGATATGATGCGCCTGTGAGCACCATCCGCACGCATGGACTTTTTGTACCCCCTTTGGGTAGTATTGTCTTGTCAGTTTTGGTTGGGCCTAAATCTGTGAAGCTTTTGTTCAACATAATCCCTGGGTCTGAACTCTTTAGAGTGAAGCTGGGTATCCCTTGGTTAGTAGCTATGAATGCAATGCCCTCAGTCATGCATAAGTGTTTAAAATTTATCCATGAGGGTTTTGTGCATGTGATTCATGACACTGGTTACAAACCATCAGTTTCCCGTGGTAGCTACTCCTTGGATTACTCTTGGCCTATGCACATTGGTCCTCTTCCACCTAGGAAGGACCTTTTGTACCAAAATTATTAGAATTACAAAAGAGGGCACTTGATACTAAGAGTGAGATACCCTCTGTCGCCTTATGTTGTTTCACATAGGGCTTGCTTAAAAGTTGATAGTGATGTCGCCAAGGCACATAGAAGGGAAGAAGAGAAGCAGTCCTGAGATCCTCCTTCTTCCTCTTCCGCTGTCCAACCTAACGCTTCCTCTCGCCCTGCTATGGAACCATTAGATTTTTCTTTGCATCTATGAGAGAATCCTATGGTGCCCGCTTGGTAAAATCCCAAGCATCTCACATTCAAACTTCTTGTTTTTCCTACAAAGTCTAGGCCTATTCGGTATAGCAGAAACAAAGGCCCCCACAAAGAATCATCTATGTCTCGGCCTTTGTGTCCTCCTACCACTTTTTCTCCCAAAGTAGTAAGTGGGAAGAGACCCATTGTTGGGGCATTAGAGTTGACTCCCCTCATTGTTTCCCAACCTGCTCCTCCTACTCCCATTTAGGAGTATGTTCTTGATCCATTGAAGACGTCTATAGTGGACATTCCCATGGCTAAGCAGGAGCCTTCTATTCTTTTGCAACCTTCGGCCTCCAATTCGAAGAGTTGTAGAAACTACCTCACACATGAGTGCAAGCGCTGGAAAAAGGCTCTCATAGCTAAGTAGTCCACCTTGCAAAGGAAGGAAGAGGAGATGACTACCCCTATATTAGGGCCTCCTACTGCATCATCCCCTCTACTTCTATTCAAACTAGTTCAGTCTCAATTCTGACTTCCACTATGAGTACGAATGGCCTAACCCTAAAAAGGTGCAAGTGTTCATCACTCCTTTGATGGATCCACCCTTGTTGTTGTCCCATCCAGATGTCCTACCTTTCCCAAAACCCGTAGATATGACAAACACTTCGATGGTATCTACTGTAGTTTTCTCTTCCTCCTCTTCCTCCGCACCTCTTGCCTCATCTGTGGGGAGTTTGCATCCCCTAACAAAAGAAAAAGGTGGAGATTGGTCCTTACGACAATGAAGGAAGTAAGAGGAGTCCACCTTCTCCGAAAGGTGGTCGTGCACTAACTTGTTTTGTCCTAGTAAAAAAACTAGTTTCGGCTTCCCCCAAGTTCCTCACCACTCCAGAATCATTTGGAAACCCTAGCAGTGAAACTCAAGCACAACCTTCCCCATCCATTGAGGTAAAATATGGCACTCCTATAAAGTGCATGTTTAACTCTTTGGACAATTTGTTTTCCTTGTCAATGATCTTCGCAAAATCATTGACCTTAGCTCCATAAGAGCTCCATGAAGAGGACCTTGCGGGGCCCTCTTCCTTTGCCCTTGTTGCAGGATGGTTAGAAACTCCTCCTCTTAACATTCCACCCCTACAAGCTCGTCCTCCTTCCCCGTATAATGATCTAAAGTGGGAAGTAGATGACCTATTGGTTGATCAATGTTAAGGGGAGGCCTCTTCTTTATCTTTAGAATAGATATGTGTGCATTGTGATGTGTTCCCCCATGATCGTGCTATGTGTTCCTAGATGACCCTTGTCACCCTTGTTGGTGCTTGGATACAAGTGTGGTTTTTGTGTTGTAAACCTTCTTCTATTTGTATCATCATTCTTCCATGTTTTTGATTGACTTTTAGTAAATTGGGCACGATGCAAAGCATTGGGGGCATTTAGGCTTCCCTTTCATGTTGACCCAATTTTTATTTTTATTTTATTTTCTTCTCGTGCATTCTTCACATGGTATGATATAGTAAGGGGTTGATGACAGTTCATTTTATATACTATTATTATACTTATATATATTTATGAGCAGTTTTTACCCCAAAATATCAGGATACCCATGTGCCCTTTGTTCGCAATGCTTTCTTTTAGCTTTTCCTTTATCTTTCTCTCTTCTTTGCTTAATTTTTCCCTCTTATGTGTGACAACACAATTTCTATGATAATTCAATTTTCAAAAAATGCATTCATTGTCAATGAATCTTTTCTCGAGAATCTTCAAAAAAAAATTATTTCAAAGAATCGCATTCTCAACTTAAAACCCTAATAGAACGTGTTTCCTTCATCATGGGTTCGTAAAGAAATAACTTGACAACCTTTCCTTTGAGGTAGGTTCAACTTTCACCTTCCCCTCACATGGGGGTATTTTCTTCCTTTTGAATTCCTTGATGAAGTGAACATCTTTCAAAAGGATTCTTTGATGAGGAATCGATTTGAGAAAGAACTCTCTTTCATACTTTCAAATAGTGCATCCCTTGAGTGGACCCCTTTCTTCACACTGAGTTCCCAAGGGACCCCTTTGAAAGTTTTCCAATCTATCGACGGTCTACATGACTATCCACTTACTTGCCTATGTGGACACTTTCTGCCATTTTCTATCTGTGGGTAAACATGTCACTTTGCAGGTGCGCTTGTGAAGCGGCTTCTTGACTCTGTAGAGTCCCCTTCCTTTGGTTTCCTCCATGTGAGATATCTTGGGGGGTACCTCCCTATAGATCTATAGGCCTATACGACACTTCTTCTGAGCTTCCTCCATGCAAGAGATCTAGGGGGTCACTCCCCTGCAAGTCTGCGAGTCTGTAGGGCACTTTCTTTGGGTATCCTTCATGTGAGAGATCTTGGAGGACACCTTCCTTACAGGTCTGTAGGTATGGAAGGAAATTTTCTCAACTTCCTCCCTATGAGAGATCTTGGGGGACACCTCCTTATAGGTCTGCAGGTCTGTAAGGCACTTTTCTAGGTTTCCTTCATGTGAGAGATCTTGAAGGATATCTTCCTTATGGGTCTACGGGCCTGTGAGGCACT
The DNA here is from genome assembly GCA_007258455.2 of Sequoia sempervirens. NCBI lineage: Eukaryota > Viridiplantae > Streptophyta > Pinopsida > Cupressales > Cupressaceae > Sequoia > Sequoia sempervirens. The sequence goes on from VDFB02319985.1 coordinate 15,106, forward strand.
TACTTCATGGAGCTTCCTTCCTGTGATAGATCTTGGGGGTTGCCTCCTTGTAGGTCTATGGGCTTGTAAGATGCTATCATTCTTTAGCTTCATAGTTTTGCGGGGCTATGAAGTCCTTTACGTGTCCTATGCTCTTGAGTTCACCAGATCACGGTATGCTTCCTCAACGGTTCAAGTATAAATTTCTAAACCCTATTCACTCTTCAATCTACTTTACCGAAGCAATCATTGATATTCATGCTCGCTAAAGTGGAGGAAAAATGTATAGGTGTGAATTTGCACCCTTTATGCAAATTCCACTTTTACACTCCCTCACCTTACAAAACCAAATCTAAAGGTGAAATTCCACATTAGCCCACTGTCTTCATTCCACTTGGCATCTATTTTTTACATCGGTAGAAGAATAACTATCAGGGACACCTATGTGTATGAAGCTAGTAGAGGCATTACACTTCCTATTGGGAATAGGTTGTAACATCCCTCTTCGACCAACCAACCCAAAAATTCCTTATTCTTGCTCTTTCTTCCTTCAAATTGATTCATTCTTCATTCATTTCATCTCTCTAGCAATCTTCTACACAATCTCTCTTGCCATCTCTTGCCATCTCTAAGCATTCTAGCATTCATTTTCACTCTCAAGCAACACTTTGGCACTCCATAGCACCAACAACAACACTCCATCAACTTCATAGAGCAAGTGTGGAATAAACCATTGGAGCAGGGGCTTGAGTGCTCTTTTCTCCCCCATTAGCTAGTGAGCTCTTGGTGGAGGTGGTAAGCATTTTCACTCCTCTCCTATATGATTTGGTTGAGTAGCACTTTATTGTTTTGTAGTGTTTATTGTGTTCTCTACTTTCTTTCCTTCTTTATCATACTTTTCTCTATCATTGCTATCTAGGCTGTCCATAGAGGTGGAAACACCAAAATGGGGGTCTAACTAAGGCAAACCCCTATATAACCCCCAACAATTTTCCCTCTTTCGTGTGTGTAGGTGGGCGTGCATTTGGAGCTAGCTGGTGAACAAGCTCTTTTGTGAGATCATCTTTGTTACCTTAGCTTTAATATATTTGCTTTATCATATTCATTTATATATCTCTTATTTCATAGTTTTGTTTTGTTCCCTTAGAAACCACTAGCTAGGCCATCAGCTTGTTTTCTAGTTGTTCTTACTGTATTTTTTAGTCCTCTAGTTGTACGGATCCAGCGCACTTGAGAGACACCAACACACTATGCTTTCATCCTCAGAACAGAGAGCTACCTAAGGTATAGTGTTGAACCCAAAAATTGGCTCACCTATCCCCATTCTAGATTTCAGGTTTGCATAGTGATTATAGAACATTATAGTCCTCATCATTCTCATCCCTCCATTTCAAAACACCCCTTTAGAGTGAGGTAAGTTAGGGCAACCTTCCGCTCTTGGCTCTCCATGACCTGGGGCCTTGAACGTGGTTAGTCCCCCTCTCTTACACATTCAAGTATACTTTCCACTAGATATTTATAATATAGTACATAATGTACTCATCTCCTTAGTCCTTGTGTCATCCACAAAATTCCATGAACACATAATTTATAATTCATTCCTTAGTTCATCTGTAACCCTCTACATCACATTCCATCTATGTAGCAATAAGGATCATTTTGTACAATATTACTAATATCTATGTTTATAGTTTGTACCACATTTACATCCTTGTGTCCCAGCACATAGAAAGTGTATATTTCAAAATCTCAACATATTAGAGAATCATACAATATGATTGTGAATCTTATGTCATTTCCTAACATGCCACTTGTTATCAAAGTGAGATTTACTATATATTAGCCATTCAAAAATGAAGTGTCATACGTGGAAGGCCAACTAGTTCAACTTCTATAACTACATTTCTCTTCATGATCATATAAATTATAAATGTAAATTTATAACGCAACATATAAGTAGACATTATAGATGTTAGATATGATTAAACATACAACCATACATGACCCTTAAGGGTATGATATGTATATTCTTGATTATGAACGATGTCACAATGAAGATGGATTGGAAACACAAAACTTATAGAAAAGTGAGGGTTAGTGGCTATCCTAAGAATACAATATAAAGCTCATTACAAAAATTACTAGATCCAATGGAAAGATATTTGTGGTTATGGATTCACTAGCCTTGGGAATCTTTAATAGCACAGAAACATATGCATATACAGTTTTCACAAATCCAAATGGGAATCTCTAGATAATTTTGACTTCCTCTTCTATTCTACTACCTATATAAAACTATGCTAAGAAGGTATATTCTAATATAATATAATCATTGATTTACACTAAGATAACATAGAAGAGAGGTGGAATTATAGGCTAAGGGTTATGATTGAGATAGGAATAGAGAAATAAAAATAAAAGAGGGAAACACACCAAAGATTAGTATATAATTAGCTCCCTCTTCTATAGGTAACCAAATTTTAATCATAAAATGTTAACATTTTTTGTTGGGATTAACTCAAATTTATTTCATAAGATTATTTGTAAATAGAACTCCCTCAAATGGCATTTTCATGGTTGGAAGTTTTCAATTACATAGATAATTTACATTCATTTGAGGATCATAAGATAACACACACAAATAAATTCAAAAAATAAAATCAATGGAGACTCTTTAAGTAAAGATATTATAATAAAACCAATAGTAGCATGCCTATTCACCAAGATTGAAAATATTTTTCAAAGAGACTAAGCCCATATTTATACTATGTGTTCAATCTTATATAATGGTAGAAAAAAGGAAACCTAGAAAAAAAAATTTAAAAATAAATGAGAGGAGAGAGTGGATTTATATTGAAAATGTTGCAAATCCTAACCAATAATCTATGAAAGATGCTTGATTAGTGGTTGAGAAGGAGAATGCATTAGTGATTAGGAAATTCATCACTACTATTTGGATCCATGATAATTTTAGTTGGTTATATCATCTATGATATTCTAGTAGAGGAAGCCTATGAAATATAGTCAAGAAGAAATCTTGGTTACCCATGGGGTATATTTGATGTTAATTACAATGATAGGTCATTAGATATTTGGAAGTGCATGCTAGATGTAATTATGGAGTGGCCACATTGACTTGAAGTTGTTGATATGGAGGGTGTTGCCAATGTTTTTAGTCACCCTTATAAAAAAAATTGTGTGCTATCTTTGAATTGAATCAAACTATTTCTTTGTGTTACCTTTTCATTCTAGTTTGTATACCTACGTCAAGCACCGCTCAAGTTTTCAAACCTCTCCCTCACCTGATGGCCTTGAATTCTAACTTCAAATCTACTTTTTGTCGGTATTTTTGGGAGTTATGAGTAAGTGTTGGGTTGTTGAAGGGTTTTCATATCCACTAAAGCTTACCAAAGATGGAAAAGAAGAAATGATAAAGAGTTTGGCGAAACTTTGAGTAGTTTTGAAACCTTTTTCACTTCTCGACAAGGTTTCCAAAACTTAATTATTCCCGCGATGAATTCTTTTGAAAGTTGAGCATCTTTCCTAAGAGATTCTTTTTGGATTTCACTAAAGGAGAAACCTAAAAGCATTTTGAGGGTTGGTTTGGAGTAGTGGGTGATGAACTCGGTAGAGCACTATGAGCACTGTGATTTAAAAATAATAGGCTCAAATGGGTACCCAAATCAAAAGTTATGGCTCCTAAAAGTTGACCTATTTTGGGGGGTTACAAATTCCAATTATGCTAAGGCACCATAAGTCATTAGAGGCATATTTTTGACATATTCTAGGAGCATCTAGGGAGTTACACTTCTTGCAACATGGTAAATTAATATTATTCCATCAGAGCTAAGAGAAAGGGATTATTCAGGACTTGGAGAAATTTTTGGGAGAAGTTGTGCAACTTTTTTTGCAGTTGTAGTTGATGTGGGGCACCATTGTTTCCATCTCCAAGCAAGAGGACTTATTTCCTTAATGTTATACATCCCATGTTATTGTAGCAATAGGTCATGGACCTTTGTTTGATGTAATTTCATATGTGTAATACATTTTTTTGAAGAAATAAGAAGTTATTTTTTGCATTCTTTCCACATTAATGTGAAGATTTGTTGTTACTTTTTTAGTATGAGTGTTTGAGGGGGGGTACCCCTTCATCAGATTTAAGTAGAATAAGTGTTTTAAAATGATATCCATAGGAATTTTTTATGTATTTTATTCTAAAAATAGGTAAGCTATAATTATTTTATTTCCCTAAGATATATTTTATTTATTACGAGTTATTATTAGCATATCTACCTTTAGAAAAAAAATATCTAAAATATATTTGTGATTTAAGTGGAACAATACCTCAAAAATAATATCTCTAAGTATCTTTGACATAGATTTTTCTAAAGATAGGTATGCTAATTTTATTTACTTAAGTGTTATTTAATAATTTATTTATTTTAAAAAAATGTTAGCTCTAAGATTTTTCCAACATAATCACTATAGTGACATCAAGAACCCTCATGTCATGACCATATTTAAAAAAGACTTTAAAATTAATATTTATTTAAAAAATAAAACCCTTAAATAAATAGAATAACTCTAACATATACATAAAAATTATAGCTATAAAATAACTCTTAAAAATATCAATTTCACATAATTTTATTTTTTAATCTTAAATTCTAAAAACCAAAGGCTTAAAATCTCAAATATTTAACCATCTACCCACTACCTTTAGGGGACCAAAATATTTTTTTAAAAGAGGCAACAAAAAGAAAATGAGCTAGATGATTATGAGGAAACTGAGTTTCTTGAGATATCTATAATATTGCTCCCCTCTCTGGGGTTTGAGGAGGATAAGGAAAGGAATAAGGGAAGGATGTATTCTTCTGCTATGGAGCAAGATTTTATGGGTAAGGAAAATATAGAACTTACTAAACTTTGGAGCCAATTACAAGAATTAGAAAAGAAGATAAATTTATAGGATAAACTTATTATTTAAGTACAACATGTTGGTAGAACCCCTAAAAAAATTGTGTTCCACTGGGATTTAAATCAATATCTTGTTGGTTCTTTGGTTCTAAGTCAGTGCCCTTTGGAATAGAGTTATGTTTTTCATATTTTCTAGGGTTCTTCCTATGCCCTAAACCCTTCAAAAACCCTAAGTATGCATTAAGTCATTTGGCCTACATTCTAATTCTTCATTGACTTGTTATAGCTTATTCCTAGTCACTTAAGTAACAACCTGAGTCATTTAAGTCCTCGTCTCCTAGTTCAACTGATCGCTATCCGCTTGAAGTATTTGAACTGTGTCTATAGTTATGCGGGTTGGCATATTATTGAAATATTGCATGATATAGATCCTAAGTTTGATTTATAAAATGCCTAAGTCTTTCACCTTATTAACCTAACCAATGACCCATTTTAAGTCATCATTTAATACATGTTCCTTTTAAAACACTTAAGTCATGGTCGAGGTGGCCCACCACTTGCATTTCATTGGTTGCCCACTAGCCAGCAAAAATAAAATATTCAAGGAAAAAACCTAGTGTGCCAACAAGTGTGGTGACGTGTATCCATTACATGGTGGGTCCTACAAGGTTCATAAGGAAGCAACAGTGAATGGTATTGAAGTCAACAGTTCAGATGCGATATTGTGAGTTAATATTGATCATTCCCCACCAGCCTACGAGGGACCCACATGTCAATCTCTCTTCTAGAGGGCTGGCAGGCAAGCGCCACATGGCATCATCTACATTGTCACGGGGACTATAAGAGACATGAAATATTTTTGGCGACTATAGTAGCATTAAAAGGAAAGTTACTAAAGGGATTTAGGTGCATGTGGCTAAAAGTTCAACGAGGTGTTTTAATCACAACCATTCATCATGAAATTATGATAACCACTTGGGTGTAGACTTGAAAGTTAAACGATGCACATATTGACCTATACAGGATTGATCAGGACCATTTCCCATTGGCCTATTACCTTTGATCTATGTTTGAGTTAGCCTTAATGAGCTAGCGAACAATTGACATGTGGACTTTCTCACAACTTGTAAGTGTTATCAGGTCATGGAGCCAATAAGGAAAAGTGTATACATGGAAAAAGTTTGATCGATTGGATGTTGAGTTAGTGAAGGTCACGTTTTCAAACTTCTTCAACTCAATCTAAACTGAACATTAATCCAAATCACAAGGAGATCAATGGTTGGAATTTAAAGTTTCCAAATTGGTATCATGGAGTCATTTTGGTTTGTGCAAGTGAGGATTAATGGAATAGTTGATGTTTTTCTACCAAATTGAAGGATTTCTTCACCATAAAAGTTGGTTTTAAAGCATAATTGAGATCACAAAAAGCATTCTAAAGCATTCAGAAGTTGTTGCAATGCGTTTCAAGCTCTTGGCATCTACGAATTAGGGATTTTCTATGTTGACGAACCAATAAGTCAAAACCTTATCTCTCATGCTTAATTCCCTATAATTTCCATAGATATTGCTATTTCTGTGATTTGAGTAGGGTTCTAGGACTTCTTTTAAGGTTTGGCATTCGTCAACTACTTTCAATTGTTTGAATTCCATTACCATTTTGTGTAAATTATAAGCCCTAGTTTTGGTTTGTGAAACCCTAGTTTGAGTTGCTTATTAATTAAAATGGCACCCCCAAGAACTCAACCCCCTAGTTCTGAGCTTAAAAAGAGACCTCTAGTCCAAGACCTAATCAACCAAATAAAACCCTCAACAAATGACAAATGCTTAGGGCATCGCATGTTTCAAGGTCCGAGAATGACAAATGGAATAATTGATAGAAAACATGTCATCAACGATGTCACATTGGCATACACAGGGTGGTCATTATTTCAATATTGGTTTGGAAATAGAAATGCCAAAATCCTTATCTATAACCCATGGAGATTGGATATGGGCAAGATGATTGTCCCAAATGTATATCTGGATGTGGACCTCCTCAAGGTCATTGTAGCTAACTATGACCCTACTGTTAGGGTGGTTAGAACACACTTTGGTAAGAACATGATTTGGGTAACTAGGGAAGAGCTCACATAGGTTTTCAAATTAAACCGGTGGAGTGATGAGATGAAGGAGATCGATCAAAGATGTTGAGAGAAAAATATGAGAAGGTGAGACCAACTTTTAAGGTCTCAATATTGGCACATTCCTTTGCGACAAGAAAGGGAGGAAACAAAATTGTATTAGTTCCATCTAACAAAAATCCCTTCCCAATCAAGTACTTTGCAATCTATTTCTAGAAGACATTCTATTCCCTTTGTCAAATTTTGGGATTTGATCCAAACTCAAGCATGTTGATTGCACCTATGTATATGGTTTCCAACATACAACATCCAATACTCAATACTTCTTATGATTTTGCTACTTATTTGTCAGAGGAGATACATAAGGGCCTAATAGATTTGAAGAATGTTGAGATAGGAGTGAGGTTTTGGTGGTATTCTTTATTCATGCACATGTTCCTATATAATGGTGTTGATCTCTTTGGTAGTGAATTGGAGCTGAAAAGGCAACTGAATGGTATGGATATGCATGTTCAAACATGGACCCCTCTTTTGGATAGACTTGAGAAGAAATCTATTTTTGTGGTCTTTTCCAACCTTTTTTCTTCCAAATTGATGAGTTTTTGTTTTGGATATACCAAGAATTCCAACTGAGTTGCATGATTTCCTTAGGCCTAAGGAGAGGAGACTAGATTTAGGGATTGATCACAATTGGGGGGATGTAAATTCCCTATCAATATTTCATAATCCTCCATGTATATGGTGCATATAATACTCCTCATGTGCTCCCTAGATATGTGCCATTGAGGGTTGGATTCCTTGAAGTCATGTGGCAGCTTAGTGATGTGGAGGAAAATCACTTGGTCAACATAAGGAAAGGAACTTTCTTTCCAGCTTACACTATATTTTCATATTTTTTTATGACAACTGGTGGATGGAAGAAACTCATTAATAAACTCAACCCATATGGAATGAAGTGGCGTGCACATAGGAATCATGACCCAGAAGGGTTTATGGTTTGGCTCAAGGACAAGGTGAAGGGAGGAAAAAAATTTCATAACTTCTCTTTCCTAGAAGATATTATTAGAAATATTTTGTATTTTCAAGTGCAAGAAGATAGAAATGTGAATTGGATTGTTTTTTATAAACTAGAGAGAAAAAAAATGGGTGAAGGATCCTTAATTCAAGCCTCTCTCAGATATAAAGAATGAGATATTGAGAGTGGAAGCAGTATTTCAGAACTTTGAAACAATTAGAAAATTGAAGGAAGAAAGAGTGATCCAAGACAAAGGAAAAGTTGTTGTTATTGTTACTAAGAATAGGATAAGGGGAAAGCCCCTATGACTGAAGAGAGACTAACATATCATCCTCCAAAGAAGGTGCATGTATTTGCTAGGAAGAGCACTTTGAAGAAGTGGCTGACAATTGCCACCCCTACATAATTAGGGTCAAGGGAATCTTCTCCTCAACTACAATTGTCACCACCTTCACCCCCACATTCATCTATCCCACAAATTATTGAACTGGATTCACCTCCTATAGGACCATCTCCACCAAAAGAGCCACCATCAAAGAAGCAAAGTGTTGAGTAAAGTGGCCTTGTGGATTATCCAACATATGAGTCTGATGAAAAAAATTTGGTCATTGAAGATGAGATGAGGAAAGGTATGCCATCTCCCCCAAGAGACATAGTGCCACAGAGGTTAAGTATCGAATTGAGAAAATCTAATTTAAGTGGGGTGCATAATGTTGATGATGTTAGGGCAAAGGCTTGTGAGAAGTTCATGAATGATGATGCTTTTGTGAAAATGCAAGCTTTTCAAGAGTATATCTAGAGAGTCAAGAAAGATGAATATGTTGAAAGCATAAACATGAAAAGGATTGTAAATCCTAAGTTTCCCAGAGAGATTATAGAGGCTAAGGTTCATGAGGATATGATGGCTAAATACCAAGATATCACAGTGGTTGAGGGCAAAGAAATGGTTAGGAAAAGCAGTGTGTTATTATTGCCAAAATGGGATCTTGTCTCAACAATTTCCTTTGATACAGTGAGAAGGCATGATGCCCCTCTATTTACCACTAAGGAAGAAGTGAAATTGGCCTTGCAAGGATCAAAATTTAGTGCCCAATGGGATACATTGGATATTTGGGATTTAACCCCAAACAATAAGAAGCCAAAGGTTGCAAAGCCGAACTGCAGGTTTGAGAGGAGGTTTGTTAATTAAAAGAGTATCTAATACAACTGTAGTAGAGGTTGCTACATTGCATGTGAATGTGGCTCAATTCACAAAGGCCATAGTGGAATCCCTAACTAAGAAGAGAGACAAATTTAGAACAAAATATAATGATATGGTGGCTAAGTACAATAAGGGACATCAAAAGATTGTTGAGATGCAGCTAGAGATTGCATTGCTAAAGGAAAAGTTTCAATCAATGCATGCATCGAGCCCTTCACATGCACCAATTCTTCCTCCCCCATCTCCATCAAGACAAATACCATCTTCTCCTACCTAGACACCTCCCCCAATTCCAATGGAGGTTGTACCTCCTAGTCTTGATGATGTGCCCATTGCACAACTACCCCCAAGTACATCAAGTGCACCTCCCACAAAGAAAATCACAAAGGAAGAGTTGATAGAGAAACTCAAAACTTATGAGGAGAAGTTCCAACATTTTGACCAATCCATTTATTTGAGTAATAAGAAGATTGTGACAGTATTATTGGAGCACTTAAATAAAGGGATTGAGAGAAAATTGAATAGTATTAATTCAAATTATTCTTCAATGTTTGAAGCCATAAGGAATTTTAATAGGGATAAGGAATTTTCCATCCCATTGATGGACAAGTGGATCCCTAGATTCCAAGAATTGAGAGATATGGCTATTGAATCAAAGCATGATGTCAATAAGCCACTCGCTATTTTCCCAACCCTCAAGCTTGTAAATGGGATTAAGGAATATCAAGGGTTAATTGAGCCATTGGAGAAGAAAATCAGGGAGCTAGTACAAAAGTTTGATGAATGGAGTTTCAATTTGCTCCTTGATATTTTAAATGATGATGGTGAATTCAAGCCTCTCCAGCAGTGGAAAGAACAAGCAAGAAATGTGATAACATCTCAAGCAACACTGATTTGTGATGGAATTGATATTGAGATGCTGAAGAATAGTATGGACAAGATTTCTCACACAAACATCTTCCTTAAGGAATTTGATAAAGAGGGCAACGAAGTGGTCATAAAGTATAGTCCATACAGAATCAAAGAAAATGAGGTCATGACATTTGATTGGCCTTCTGATGAGGATTTTGAGCTCTAGAAGACCAAGTATGTTGATATCCTAGACTTGTAGGTTGTTGTAGTGGTAGGGTGGTGATGAATTTTGGTCTTATGTATTTAGTAGGTAATGTTTTACAGTAAGGATAGTTAAAGTAGGAGGAATACAATACATGATTTGGAAACAATACAGATTAGGCCTTTGATATGTCAATGTTCAAATATTGTGTCCTCCTCATTTCAAAGTGATTACAACATGGGCTGCTAATGTGGAAATGTTTTGGTATATTTTTTTCCTCTTAATTTTCATTCCTTTCATCCTCAAATTTTGGAGCACGTGGAAAAGGTTTTGCTTCTCATGGAAAGAACATCTTCACCAAATAATGATCCTTTTGGAAGGTGGGATATATCTTCATCAGCAAATTAGAAATAACTTTTGTCTCATATAGGCATCTCCCTCGGTTTTGGAAAATATAATGGTCTCTTGAATGTAATTGTAAATGTCAAATGAAAAAGTGGCATGTGTACATTAGCTTGTGGCTTTTTTTTCTCCCTTGTTTTTATAACAGGAATTCATGCCCAATTGTATGGGTTGTTGATTGATCTCGGAGAACAATTGTAAAAGAGAACAATACAGAGAATAGAATGGAGTTTACAATTAGGTTATCAGTCTTTTGTTTTTGTAAACACTTTTGATAATAGTACTAGCATTGAAATATAAAGAATGACATATCTTTAAAGCTAATTCTCTCTTGGTGTATTCATCATTTGAATTATCAATGAAATAATCAAGAGTTGTTTCAATGGTCTTTATTGTTTCCAATGAATGTATGGTTTTTTCTTTGGCCTAATTCAAAGAATTGGTTAAATTTTTTAGATGAAATCATAGATTTAAATGGTTTGAGTGTCAGGATATGATAACGAGTTCTAGTTTTGAGTAATTGAGAATGATGTTGTAATGCAACATTATGTAAGCTTTGTGATGCTAAGTGTTAACCTTTTGTCGAGTTTGTTTTCATTTTATTAGACTCCATACCCTAGATTTAGGAACTATTCTAAGATTTGTGTTTGTGTTGCAATATTTTGGATCATTCACAAACAATACATTCAAATGGCTTAATTCTTTAAACTCTTGTTGAAATGTATGTCAAGTCAGGATCTATCATGCTTTATTGTTTTTGAAACAGTTAATGTGTAAAGAATTTTGTAGATCTTTACATTTATATTATTGTCAATCAATTATAGGTAGAGCTTATCTATTATTTAGAATGTACAAGGTTAATTGGCATAGAGGATCTTAAGGTACATTGTGTGGGATTACCCTCCTGGGTTTTGTAAAGCCCAAAGTGTAGGAGGAAAGCCTTTGCAAGTGGTCAATCTGTCCAATTAGCTCACCATTGGGAAATGGCAATTCCATAGGCTATATTGTGATACCAACTTGGTTCAATAAAATAACCCACATGTATTTCCTTATTTTTCTTAGAGTTTCCCTACTATATATAACTTTTGTATTTTAATTCCCAAATATCTATTATTTTACATACATCACCATCACCATACCAAGTGAATACATCCATGTAAGGAAGCTAAGGTAGCAAAACAACTTCCTACACTAATCTTGAGAGGAGGATAATGCAAAACTTTACAGGTATTTTCAACAATTATAGAGACTTAAACATAAATAAACTTAAAAATCATGCATACCACAACACGGTGATTTACATGGGGAAAACCCTTTTGAGAGAAAAACCCCACACTTCAAAAAGCCACCTAATATATTATTTAGAAATCACAAAGATTACAATATACTTGCAGAGCAAGCTTCTCATAGGAGTATCACCAACCAAAGATCCAAAGGCAACACAACCACTATCAGACTCTTAGAATACATCACAATACACAGTCATAATACAATACCCTCATCAAATAGGGTTGCCTTCTAGGGCAAGTCCATCCAACAAAATATCGACTGTCAGATCCAAGACCTAAGATGAAAGGTATAGATTTACAATAATAAAATATACATAAAAAATTTCTTTCGAGGGTGTTTCCCCCAAGCGCCTACTAGGGCACATAGCCCCTAAACTCCTCATGATGGGGGTACCCCCTACACCCCCCCTCGCTTACGTATCAATAGTACTTTATGTAATTGCAAGGTTGAGACACATTTTCCCAACAATCCCTGGGTTGATATATAAATGTAGTATATCATAATTCAATAGGCTACTTGATAGTGAGCTATAATGTACATTGAGTTGCATGCAAGCCTTAGTTGTATCAAGTTTATTAGGGATTTATGGTACTTGATAGTCTTGTACTTCAAGATTTTAAAGTTGTAGGTGAAGTATCTACAAAGAATTTGCATATTATATAATTGGGAGATCTAAGTTTTTTGTTCATGTTAAATGTGTATAAATAGAAAAAAAAATAGTGGCATGAATCTATAGGGGTAGCACACAACATAGTGATGTGACCCCTTTAAAGAGTGTGGCTCCTATGGTTGGGGCATGTTATGGTTCCTGTACAAAGGGCTTGGCCCTGAATGCTCTTTTTCACTCTTTTTCTATAAAGTACTACCAAAAATCCTTTTAAATAAACAAATAAAATAACACAACCATTCAATGATTAATTTGAGCCACCATTATTAGGTGCACATTGTTCTTCTATGACATCACTCTATACATAGGAAGCATACAATGATGCTAGATTAATGACAAAAAATAGTTCATTGGAGACATATTCTACAAGATATATAAGTACTATAAATATAATAATATTAATATATTTTTTATTTATATATTTAATTATTTTATTTCTAAATTATTGTCAAATTGAAGTTGTTAATTTTTATTTACATTGTGTTTATTTACATGATCATGACAAAAGACTCCTTAATGCCACTATAGAATACATCCTGACATAACTATAATATCACTATTATTTTGTATTCATATATTATAATTTGAAAATTAGTAATTTTTTACATAAATTGATATATGTGCTATTTTTGCATATAAAAGAAATGACTATTAATACTATTCATTGTATTATAACATAGTATAGTCGGTGATATATTTATCTCAATATAAGGACATAAGTTCAAAACCACCAAATTTATATAAAAATTTATTGAATGACTTTAAATTAGTATTAATGGCTAGAAATGCATTTTAAAGGGATAATATATATATATATATATTAATTATTACAAGTTTTTTTTTTGCTCATTAAATTGCTGCTAAGGGGTAGCACCCTATATTGCTTCCAAAAAGAGTTTACATGTGTTTTTGAAAACCAAAAAAGACTTCCTTGCTGGCCTTCCTTGTCAAATTGGCCATTCATCTATCCCTTTCCTACCCAATTTGTGCTTGCATTTATAATTTCCATACAAAATGGCTTGGTTGTGGCACATGCATTTAACTACTAACCCGAGACTAACTACAATTTCTAAACGCTAATATTTGCTAGTACTGAAATAAAACTAGAAATACTGTAACTATACTAGACCCAACAACTTTCTTCAATCCTCCTCATCATCCTTGGAATCTTCTAAATCCACATGCTTCATGTATGCGATGTAATTCGCAACCACTAGGCAATTGACTCCACATTTTTGGTGAGTCAGGCCCTTTGCCTTCTCCTCAGGATCTTTGGGGTCATTCTGGAACCATTCCTCTCCGGAGCTGAAGTCCCAATCATCATCATCCCCTGCAACAATTTCTTCAAAGATCCCTTCATCCTCCACATATATTGTTGCCCAGCCTCATGGAAGGTTGGAAACCAACTTGGCTGCTCTAAGGAGGAAGGTGATCCTTTGCTCATGCTTGTCCCATAACTTTTCAAACCCTTATGGGTGGATGGTTCAAACTAGGGGAAATTTCATGACCTCTCTTCCATGCATTCACATCATGTAATAGTTCTGCGACATTGGGATTTTCTTGTTCTCGTCCACATTTTCCAAGGCCACATCAATGTCTCCCAACCACACATGGATGAAGACCATCTATGTCATTTTCTTCATAACTTACTTCAATACACCCATGTGCAGGAGCACTACCAAGAAAATGGTTGGAATTTCTAAGTTAGACCTGAACTTGTGATACACTCTTAGGAATTCAGGACCTACAACCTTTTTAGTTTCCCAAAGAACCAACAGGTGGGAAGAGGCCAACAACCCCTGCAACCTCTTGTTCGTCACTTCTCCTCAAAAGGATTGTTGATGCTTTGAAGTATCCAGGGCTAGTGGAATCTCCATCACAAAAACCACAATCCTTCTGCACCACTTCCTCTAAAAAATGCAAAAACTCTCTAATTTTGAAAAGCCACCATTTTGAATGATCAAATTGACACTAGTCGAGGCCTTTTAACAGTGAAAGCCTTACTTCTTCATAATTAGTTTTTCTACGTTCGTGCCTTTTAGAGTGTGTTTGCTTGCCACCACCTTGTTGAAGGTACTCGACGAAATTAATCCATGGTAATATGAGATCCACCCATCCTTTCCTTTTCCTCGAAACTTGTTTGATTATTTGTTCATTACCTTCTATTGATGGGATTTTTCATGTCAAATAAATCCCTAGATTTCATCCTTGATACCATATGTCATTCTTTCACCATCAATTGAAGTGTCGAACGGAAGTTACCCTCGTCTTCGATTCTCGGGTTTGCCTATGTGGAGTGTTCTGATGCCTTTTTTTCCAACTCGTCCACCTTGTCATTACCCTCTCGGTAAATATGGATAACTTTCAAGGCCTCAAACCTATCCACCAGTTGCTTAACACTCTACAACAGATGGTTGAGTTTTTAGTTTGGAGTAGTGCCTCACCTGATGGGATTGATCGTGATCATCGAATCACCTTCTAGATGAGTTTGATTCACTCCTAGATTGATCCCCAACTATAGACCAATGGATGTTGCTCTGAACTTAGTTTCATTTTGTGTGCAAATTCCTAGAGGTGTGGAGTTTTCTGCTATGGTCTTTCCCTGAGCATCCCTTACAATGCAACCAATACCACCCAATCCTAGATTGTCGTGTGTTGCCCGATCAAAATTTACCTTAGTCCATTCTGGATTTGGCACCTACCATGCTAATTCCACTCTCTTGGCCTTAGTTTTCTAAGTTGATCCATTCTCATTCAGCAGTGGAGGCTTGAGGCCAACAAATTTTTTGGTTAGGAAATCATCCCAGTTTGTGAAGGCTTTCTATTTGATTGATTTGTTCTGAGCATCCTCGTTTACCACTTCTACTATGGCCCTTTCAATTTTATCCTAGATTATGTCTTTGTTCATCTCTTTTCATTGAAAGATTCTCATGTTTTGCTCCTTCCATAGCTCCCATATCATAATGGATGTGGTTATCTTCCATATCCCCACAAAAATAGATTCATTTCCCTTTTGGGGCCACATTTTAAACCATGATGCAAGGTCTATTGGCATAGGGCATTACAAGTTCATCTTGTTTCTTACTATGTTACAACAATAATTTGCAAAGGGACATGTCAGGAGGAGATGGTTTGTTGATTCCTCATTTTCTTTGCATAGAGAACATCCGTCCGGGCCTTGTATACCAAAGGTGGCTAGCCTATCCTCTGTGAGGATTCTTTCCTGAATTTTCATCCAAGCAAAGACTCCAACCTTGGGGAGGCATTTCCTACCCCAAAAAAATTTGTATGTTTAGTCTTATCAAGCCATCACTAACTCCTTGATCTTGCATCCAAGCTTCACCTCGTATGTGCTTGTTGAAGACCCACACCATTGGATCATGTCCTAATCATTGGATGGGATGAAATACCTATCCTTGAGGATCTTTTCCAATGTATCTTTTTGTGCTTGAGGAGTGTTGAGAGTTTGAAGACCATTCCAGCTCCAGTTGTCAGATCCTTGATTGACAATCCTCCTACCATAATTGGCCATCTTGACTCCCCAAGGCCTTATGGTTTCCTCCTTGATTTCATCCAAGCCCGAAGTACTACTGATGAAAATGAAACATAAGAAGTCGACTAATAAAATAATTTAGAATATATAAAACACTACAACTTAGAGAATATATAAAAAAAGAATATTGTAATGATGGACCATTAATGTGTGAAGTTAGTTAATTGGTTGGATAAGGTAGTGATACTATGCTTATGGTGCAAAATCAACAACAAAATTTATTACCTAAATCTAACCTAGATTACAATGTAGGATCATAACCCTTAGGTCTAAAGATCATTTTCACATCTTAAACTTAGAAAAATATGATTTTATTGTTGGAATGAGTTGGTTGGAATAAAAAAAGGTATTATATGATGTTAAATTAAGTAGCTTCTCTTATGTTCAAAGATAGGGATATAATGAGTTTTTATAGGTGAAGAGACAACCTCTAAAAATAAAATAAATATTTTTGAATTGTAAATTTTTAATATGATAATGGAAGTTCAATGATAATTAGACATTAATGAAAATTTGTTATATAAAAAAATTAAGAATATATTTTTTAAATAATTGAACAAATCCTCATCCCTAAATTAAATTTAAACATAATTAACGAAGTTACTTAAAAGAAGCAATGACTAAACCTAGTATTTCTCTTTAAGTGCTATGTGGATGGTAATAGTTTTTTATTCCTCTATTGCTAGTTAAGATGCTTTACAAAATTCTCTATGCCATATTTTGTTTTATTATATTTTAATATTAGGCTTGAAGGCCATGGCTCTTGTGCGTATGGGTTGCATGTCCATTGTGCTCTAGTTGTAGAAGATGATCCTGTTGCTCGTGACATTCAAGCTTTGGAGAATGTAGAGGCTCAAGATGAAAATTTAGTGCAGGTGGTTCGAATGGAAGAATAGCCAGATTGTGAACAAGAATTTTTTTTTGGTTTTTTGCTTCATACCTGGGTTATTGAAATGTTAATTGATGGGTATACAAAATGGGACTAGTTTTTTGAAATTGTGTAAACAATATTAGGGAAAATGATATGAATTTTGCATATCCCTGTGTATTGTATTGTTGTTTTTATGAAACGTTTGGTGAAATTCATGGATTTTCAAAATCCAGTTCTATAATCTTATGTATAAATTTATTTTATTATAAGTATAAATATATAGTATTTTTTCCTTTGCTCAAAAAAAAAAACATTATACATATGTTTTATCAAGTAATACATAAAATTATGATCATTTGAATGTTATATCATTGATTATTTGGGAGTTTATGGCAAGGTGAAGTACATTGTAGTTCTTAGTGTGACAATTTTAGGTATTATAAACACCTTAGTAATAGCATTAAATTGATGTAAATAGAATTAATTTATATTTGAAGCATTGTTGTATTAGACTTGACCCAAAGCCCAATTTGAGTCACTAGATAAAGTGATATAAATTTTGTTTAGGGGTAATTGTGTACTTGTCATTTAAATTATTCTTGGTATAGGAAGAGGGGATAGTCGAGTGTAGTTTGAAATGAGTGATTGGTATCTTAGAATGTATTTTCAATATGAAGATCATATGTCAGTCAACGGTGGGTGACTGCATAGTATGATATTACATGTAGACACTTAAAATCAACCCTCAACAATTCTACTATCATCAATCCAATTCACATATCTAGTCCTAAATTAATTACTTATATTTTATTTATTTTGTTAATTGTCTCAATTTATCTCTTATCATTAATTAATTAATTAAATTATTTAATTAATTCATCTTATCATTCTTCAACCACTAATTTAATAAATCAAAACTATTGATTTAGTTAGTTAATCTATTTTCTAAATTCCAACCTTAAATAAATAAACCCAAATTTATTTTTCTAAGCCCATCATGCATATATCCAAAAATTACATAAATGAATCCTATTTAATTAATTCTATCTTTTTCTCTCACATCATTATTTCACTAAACTTAATTAATTAATCTAATTAATCATTTGCACTTGTCAAACCATAATTGATTTCATAACTTCTTTCCATTAACCTATTTAATCACTTGTCAAATCCATCTCACTCGTCCATAGAACCCTTCTATAAAATTCTAGCCATTCATTTTCTCATAGAATATCTATACTCTTCATTTTGGATATATGAATCCCACACATGTGTGAGAGCTCTAATTAGTAAAATCCTATGTCCCCATGTGATTCTCCAACATGTGTGAGATTACTCACATATCATAATAGAATATCATCATATTCTTCTAGAAAATCACAAGGAATTTGTTTATAACCTTTGTTTTTTATTTGACAAGCCATTTTTTTCTAAAAATTGTAAAAATCGATGTGTTATAAATAGTTGCTTTAAGCTTTCACTTGTACAAATTAAAAAAAATCATTATTGTAATTTGTTGGGGGTTGCAAATTTTGTTTTAATACATTCTAGGGGTGAAAGGCATGATTTAAGTGCCCATTTGTCTTCTTTTTCTTGATGTTCTTCTGTCTAACATGCCAGATCTAAGGAAAATTGAGCTACTCACTCCACACAATTATCATGCATGGAAGTTAAAAATGACCAAATTGCTACAATCTAAAGGTTTATGGAAAAAATTAGTTGCTCAACAACCCAAATTCACAAGGGAATTTGAAAAATTTACTCATAGAAGTAAAATGGATGAAGCAAAAGGACTCATAGGCTTACATGTATATGATAATTTCTTGCATAAAGCGCCTAAAGAGACAAACTTACATAATTGTATGGTCAATTTAATTAGTTTAGAATCCATCTTGAAGTAGATCTAACATCACTCTCTCCAGATGTATTTCCTACTATTCAAGATTTCCTTCACAATTCAAAATAATTTTGTCACAATTGAAAGGATATGGACATGATAAATTTGAAGAAGCATGTATCTTCTTGATTTTTTCTAAGTTAAGAGGTCCTTATCATATTTTCTTCTACATTCTATTCTATTATGGATGACATGGGAAAATATTATAAGATGCCTACTTTTGAGTTTTTTTGTGAGCATCTTAGTAGGGAGCAGGCCAAGTTGATTCACATGGATGCACTTCCTAGTTCTAAGAATCAATCTCTAATAGCTCAATCTTCCAAAGGTAAAGGAAAGAACAAGAAGAAGCCTAAAGTAGAATTTTCTTCAGGTAGTGAGTTTCCCTCCAAATTGAAGAAGAAGAATACTCAGAAGTCCATTCCACCTCCTTCTTCTAACTCAGGAGATTCTTCTTCCAAGAAAGGAGAACCTTATTCTTTTTGTGGAAAAACTAAGCATAATGAGTCTCATTGTTTCAAGAGACTAGAGGCCTTGTAGGAAGTTATGAGGAGACATAATATTTTAGTTCCTAAGTCTTCTTCCATGAGCAAAGGGCAAGCACTTTTAGTATGTGCCTTGCATTCATCTATTGATAGTTGGATTTTTTTATTCAGGTGAGCTTCACATCACATGATGTGATCTCCTTGATTCCATAACTCATACTTCTACTTTTCATATTGTAGTTGGGAACTCTTCACACATTCCAGTTTTGGGGATAGGATTCATCTAGATGCTAGATGGTTGCATTAAGGATGCTCTTCTTGTTCTTGATATTTCAACGAATCTACTTTCCATATATCATATTTGTCATTCTGGAGATGGAAATTCAGTTGAGTTTACTCCACATAATGTGACTATTCGATAGTTACAAGATCCTGAGAAGGTTGTTGCTATAGGGATAGTTGATTATGAGAACCATTTGTATCAGTTTCATGGGGTCGATTCCTCAACAGGTTCATCTTTTATTGCTCATGTTGTTTCAGTGAGAAAACATTGGCATGAAAGGTTTGGGCACTTGAACTATAGATATCTGCAACAGATGCACACACTTAACTTAGTGGTTGGTCTTCCTAAGATGTCTTGCATAGACAACATTTATCGAGGTTGTGTTCTTGGTAAACAACATTGAGATCCTTTTACTAAGGGTCAAGCCTGTTGGAATTGTGAAACAAGCACAAAACCACGAGCCACAAGATCAAACACAAATGAAACACCTTCCACGCAAGAGATCTGCAAAACAAATGTGCAATTATCTTCAACAAAAAAAGGCTACAAAAGAGAGAAAACTTTCAAGAAGATATGAAAGCTACAGATATTCTCCCGTTAATAATTACAATGAGATCAATCCTTATAAAAGGAGATCAAGAAACCCTAAAGAAAAGCCTAAAGGGAAACCCTAGTGTGCACACTTAATAATTAATTAATAATGTGCCTAAGTTTAGCTTAAGTAACTAAAGTGATAAGTGACTTAATTAATTAACCAATATGATTAAATTAATTAACTAAAACAACTTATTACTCTAACAAAGCCAAACATGCAACCAAACCCCTTGAGTTGGTTCATAGTGATCTCATGTCATCTCCAACTTATTTTTCAAGGGCTAAGTATGTGCTCACTTTTATTGACATTTTTTCATGATGCAAATGGTCTCTTTTTTGAAGTTCATGAATGAGGTTCTCACCACCTTCAAGACCTTCAAAGCATTTGTGGAGAAGTGGCTAGGATTTTCTCTTCGGAGAATATGCACAAATAATAGGGGGAGTATGTCAATTAGGAATTTCTAGATTTTTGTAGTGAGTATGGTATGCTTCATCAACACACGTTTTCTTACACTCCTCAATAAAATGGTGTGGCTGAGAGAAAGAATAGACTTTATGGGAGATGGCCAATTGTATGATTCAATCTTGGTCCATGGCTCCAAACTTTTGGGTTGAAGCTATCAATTGTGCCAACTATATTTAGAACCGTATGCCTCACAAGAAAATATGGAATATGACTCTTGAGGAGGCTTGGTCCCATACCAATCCTAATATATCTTTCTTTAGAGTCTTCAGTAGTGAGGCTTGGGCATTCATTTTGAATGGTCAATATAAATCAATGGAGAAGAAGAGTCAGCAGTTCATTTTTGTTGGCTATTGTGAGTATGTGAAGGCATACAAATTATTTGATCTTGATACACAAGAGGTTCATATTCATTGTGATGTTCACTTTGTTGTTTCTTTCACACAGATGGATCCTCCTTCAAATTCTTCTTCATCACAACCTACTCAATCTTCTTCAATTGAGGATGTTTTTCTTCTTGAGGAAGATTTTGATGATGGTTTTGACCCACCTTCTCTTGGTCCACCCACTAGGCCACATGATGGGCTCAAACTACTCTTGAGGAGGTTGGTCCTCTTGTTGGTGATCCCATAAATACTCATCGCACTTGTTCTCAAACTTCAGGACTCAGTCTTTTGAGTCTTGTCATTCCTAATGATCCTCAAATGTTTTCAAATGCTTCTAGTATTCTTGAGTGGGATAGTGCTATGGTTGAGGAGTATTCCTCTTTAATGAGGAACCATACTTGGGATCTTGTACCTCTTCCTAAAGGAAGACAGTTGAATTAATGCAAGTGGGTGTATCATACCAAATATGCAACTAACAGTTCCATTGACAAGTACAAGGCCTGTCATGTTGCAAAGGGGTTTTCACAAGTTGAGAGAGTTGACTATTTTGAGACCTTTGCTCCTATTGCCAAGATGGATTCTATTCATCTTGTCCTTTCTATAACTACCTCTCAAAGATGGTTAGTGTATCATACAGATGCACAAAGAGTGCTTTCTTGCATTGGGATCTTCATGAAGAAATCTATATGGAGTAGCCACCTAGTTTTGTGTGGGACTCTTCACTTGTTTGTAGGCTTTGACTTTTATTGTATGGTCTCAAACAAGCCCCTCAAGCTTGGTATGAGAAGATAGATAGCTTGTTTCTTATTTTCAAGTACACACATTACCATTCAGATCCTATCATTTATACTCAGAGACATGGAGAGAATATTATCATTCTTGTGCTCTATGTGGATGATTTGATGCTCATAGGGAGTTCCACATCCATGATTTAGAGTACTTAATGATCATAGATGGAACATTTTGATATGACTGACCTTGGTCTTTTGCATTACTTCCTTTGTCTTCAAGTTCATCCGAATTTTGAGGGGATCTTCATTTTAAGTAGAAGTATGCTCTAGACTTGCTTTAGAGATTTGGAATGGCTGATTGTAAGCCTTCCCCCACACCTTTTCAGTTAGGTTTGTACTATCTACCAATTGCACTACTCCTTTAGTTGATCTCACCTTATATCAACAGTTGGTTGGCAGTCTTCTGTACTTGAAACATAGTTGTCCTGATATTTTCTTTGTGGTTGGCCTTATCTCTCATTTCTCTTAAGACCCTCATGAGATTCATTGGAAGGTATCCAAATGTATCTTGAGGTACATTCAGGGCACTACACATTTCAACATTAATTACACATTAGGACCTTCTTAGATCAATATGGGCTATATTGACTCAAATTGGACTGGTGATTTCAATGATTGGAAGTCTACTTCTAGATTTGTCTTTTACCTTCGTTCTAGTTCAATTGCATGGTCATGCAAGAAGCAAACTGCTATTGTATTATCATTGACAAAGGTTGAGTATCGAGGTGCAATTTTGGCTAGTCAAGAGGTTTTGTGGCTTCGTCAATTGATGATTGAGTTAATCTTTCCTTCCAATCAACCTACTACTCTTTGGTGTGACAACCAGAGTGTCATTCATATCTCTCGCAACCCAGTGGAGCATTAGTGTATTAAGCATATTAAGATCCACATGTACTTCATTAGGCAACTCATCAAGGATGGTGTTCTCAACTTGGAGTACTTGCCTATGGAGAAGTAGGTTACAAAAATCTTCACTAAACCTTTGGCATTGCCTCATTATCTTTAGTTGTGATTGATGCTTAGGCTGAAGGAAGTTGTCCTAGGGGGGTCTTCAT
The DNA here is from genome assembly GCA_007258455.2 of Sequoia sempervirens. Taxonomy (NCBI): domain Eukaryota; kingdom Viridiplantae; phylum Streptophyta; class Pinopsida; order Cupressales; family Cupressaceae; genus Sequoia; species Sequoia sempervirens. Next base: position 38,126 of record VDFB02319985.1, read on the forward strand.
GGGTCCACCTTCCTTTCTTTTTTTTTTATTTGTAGGTTTTTCTCTTTTGGAGAGGAGTTTTCTCCCACGGGGTTTTTCTCCTTTTTCTCCATTTGTGAGAGATTTTTGTTTTGTACATGGGTATCTCATCAGGCCTTATTTTCGAGACCCATCTTTTGCATATTTACATTGGTTTGATCCTCCATAAGTTGCTCTTAAGGGGGTGTTGGTGTGAATAAAGTCTTGTGCCTATTTAATTCCTTACTAGGGTACTTAGTTGACTTATTCACATGTTAAGTTTATTTAGGTTATAGGATTCCTTCTAGAAGTTTTAGCTGTCTTTTTCTAGATTTTATATTATCCTAGGTTGTTATGAGTTAGTTGTCTCATGTGATAGGATTAAGACACTCAACATGATCTTGTTTAATCCTATCTCTCACCTTGCCCTTATAAGCAAGGCATCTCATGCATATTTTTACATCTTGATCCCAACTTTTTCACATATTGTGAATCTTGTATCATATTGTAATTATTGTTTGATGGAATAGCATCTTCCATTGTTACTTCTCTCTATTGCATGTGGAGGTTATTTGGTGTTGCAAATTGAAGATATTGGTTTGCTCACTTCAACATGGTATCAAAGCATGTTTGATTTCAAAACTTCTCACACATGTGTGAAGATCTTAAATCTTCACCATTTGATCAAATTAAGATCATTCTAACCATCTAAATCATCTTGATCCTTACCCTTCCCAAATGAACCATTCACAAGAAGTCACTTGGAGGCTGCTCATCTCTCCAAGCTCTCATGCAATCCTAGCCATTGATTTCAAAAATCCTATCTCAACCCTTGATCATCTATCCTCAAAATATATAAATGGACCCTCTTAGAGGTGATTTCAAAAACACCTTAAATGCAATGTTATGTTGTTGGTATGAGCAACCAAACATGATTTCAATCACTCAATCACATACATCTTAAGCATAACTACAACATTGGTGTACAACAAGAGGTTTTGGGAGATATTTTGAAAGACTTCTCATGTTGGTTGCTCTACCTCTTTAGCTCAATAAAATATATATTTGGAGACTAGGTATCGGTTCATTTTCTTGTTTTTGAGTATTTATTTCATGCATTGTTTCTTCTTGTTTACATTTTGACACATCCACTAGGAACCATGTCCTAAAAACGATCCTTTATTAAAAATATGTTATGAGTTTCTAGTTGTAGGCCTTAGTTCATTGCCTCTACCATGTGTTTGTTAACTTTTCTTCACTCATTGTTGCATCCACTCTATCATGATGCCTTCACCTCATGACTAGGAGTAATTCAACCTAACAAATTCTATTCCATTTCCTTTTTATTATCTTCCACTACTATATTTTTTATTGTTTTACAAGTAGGATTTCTATCATTTTAGTTAGTCTATATCATCTTCTAACAAGTTGGTTGTAAATTAACTCATTTATGTTACAATTATTCATAATTTGGTCATGGACTAGTTCATTATCTCTACTTCCTCACATGCCACTTCCATTTTTTCATGTCACATTTGCCTCATGGATTGATGCCTTCACTTTTTTTATCATTTTTATTCTTAGGCTTTATACTAAAATCATATTAGATATACTTACTAATGTGTTGGAGTGTTTATTTACCCATTTTAAGCTTAGACTAACCCTTGTTTGTAGGTCAAAGATGGGATTTCTTAGCCTCTTATCTATTTGGTATGCCTATAGTCCACATTAATGTATATGCCTTCATGCATCACATCTTCTTTAGAAATCAACATTTCTATTTTCAAACTTAAATCGCCCATTTTAATAAATATTTTTCTTTCATTTTTTATTTTTTCTATTTTTTATCAATTTACTAATGTTCTCACTTACCAATCCAACTTGATCGTGTGTTGAGATTTCTGAATTGAAACTGTATAATTTTTTACATCAACATTTTAAATCATACTCCATAATCCATCATTGAAATATAATACAAATAAAAAAAAAGAATGAATTTATTTTATTCAATCCTTTCTAGATTATGTCAATTTGACCAGGTGGAGACTCTTCATTCCCAAAACCAAGGTGGACATAATCTCACTACACTTACATATCATTTGATTAAGAAAGCTTAAGAAAGCTCTTGGCTTTTATTTAAACAATAAATAAACTACTAAGGTGGTCATGTGAAAAAGAATATACACATATGGAACCACCCATTACTTGTTGTGGGCTAGGTCAGAGATGATATACGTGGAGCCAATCTGACGTCATTTGAATTTATTTATTAGACCAATGGCTTAAAAAAAATCATATTAGTCAAACGTCGCCTTACATGACCTATTTTTTAAAACCCAATAGGAGTATCAGAATTCATAATAGCTAGTCAAAGCTACATTTAGTGTTTATTTTTAATTAAAATGTTCCGTTTTTTTCAAACGTTTCGTTTGACCTAGAGGCTCTTTAAGAACACGCTTTGGCGATTCAACTCCGCCACAAGAATCCGCTCTGAGATTCGAACGCGTGATCTGTTTCCTGTCAAAGCATGGCCGTGTCGTTTACACTGGAGAAGAGTTAAGCGCTTGTTATTTAAATCAGCGTTAAATGTAGTCAAAGCAACAGATTCCCATCCGTTTGGGGTTCAAACCCTAGAAGCTTGTTTATCATGGGCGTATTGACTTTGAATCTGGGTTAATTTCATAGCTTGTTACTTTGAATCATTCAACAGATCAGAGGTCCGTGTACGTCAGGGGCTTCTTATTTATATACAGGGGAGGAGGTAATTTTCAAATCATTGATTCAATTACTGAAAGCATCTAAGTGTTAGAATTTTACGGTGTTTGGTTTTTGTCGCCCTCCTTTCCGTTGCTGTTGTATGGATTAAAAAGAGGTCCGTTTTGTGAGGTTTTGTGGGATTCGAACCTGTGACATCTGGAGTGCCTAAGGTGCAAATAAGAGACAAGCATAGTGCCTGGAAGATTGGAGTCAATTGTTGTAAATAGGCAGTCTTTCAATTTTTAAGCCGAAAGAATTCACCTTCTTGCCGGGTGCACAGAAGTGAGATCCTTGGGCTTTTGAGAGCAGGCCGAGGTGAGATTATTGGACTTCCATTTTTTGCAGAGCAAGGTGATTGTTTCTTTGAAATCAAGTGTAGTTTTCTCTGTAAAAAGTGACCTTGACTGTTTGGCTGTAACTGAAGTGAATTGATTGAACTTTTGTTAAAGCAAAGGCTCTAAGATAATTGAATTTTTTTTTCTGGCTTCAAGACTGTTGGACTCAGAATTTTTGTATTTAAGTGGGATAAGACTGCTGAGAGTTTTTATGGGATAACTATTTGAATTTCTCCTCAACCAATCTTTGGTTATAAGAAATTTACAGCAGCCTAGCTTTCTTTGTGAGAGCTTCTTCAGAGCCAAGCTTAAACTTGGGCTTTCTGATAAGTGTGGGTTAACATTTGAGCTTTCTTCCTCAGAAAACTCGAAAGCAAATTAAATAAGGAAGCTTTTTTCTTGTAGGCCTGACGAGGAAATCCAAAGGTTTATCTTACCTGCAGATCGAGACATGGCGAGTAAAAAGATTGCGCTGGTCGCTAGTCTCTGCTTTGCAGCCCTGGTCTTTTCGACCAATGCCGCTTCCATTTTCAACGAAAGCAGCTCCGATCTCGCGGGGATTCGATTGCCAGACTACCCAGGGTCGATTCTAGGAGACGAAAGTCCCGGCTGCAATCAATTCACAGCAGAGTACGATGAAAAGACAGCACTAGACAAGAAGGAGAAAACCTCATCCGTGCGAGTCAAACTCCTGCACAGCAAGCACAAGAAGCAAAACGAGTCCAAGTCCAGAAAAGACCTGCTGCTTGAGTCCCTCGCCAGGGATCGAACCCGGGTCGATGCTTTCTACCAGAGGCTCAAATCCAGATCCCAATCCGACGTGGCAGGATCGAAATCCGATGTAGCAGGATACGCCTCAAACATTGTAGTACCTAGGCCCAATAACCAGTCCGGCTTCGCGAACTCTTCCGCCACGACAGCAACGTTGGTTGCCACCGTGGAATCCGGCGTGTCGGTGGGCTCAGGCGAGTACTTCATGGACGTGTTCATCGGCACACCACCACGTCACTTCTCGCTCATCCTGGACACCGGCAGCGACCTCAACTGGGTGCAGTGCCTGCCTTGCGAAGACTGCTACCCCCAAGAAGGACCCCTATACAACGCCTCCACGTCATCAACCTACCGGCCCGTCCCGTGTAACGCCCGTCAGTGCGGCCTGGTCACTGATGTCACCGGTAACACCTGCAATACCACGGCCGCCACGTGTCCATACTTTTACTGGTACGGAGACCGCTCCAACACAACGGGAGAGCTTGCCTTCGAGACGTTCACGGTCAACCTCAGCTCCCACGCCAAACCGATAGCGGTCTCCAACATTCTCTTCGGCTGCGGCCACGCAAACCGCGGGCTCTTCCACGGTGCTGCCGGTCTCCTCGGCCTTGGCCGCGGACAGCTGTCCTTCGCCTCTCAGCTACGCAAACACCACGGCCACAAATTCTCCTACTGTCTCGTTGACCGCAACAGCAACCTGTCGGTCACCAGCACACTAATCTTTGGAGAAGACCGACACCTCATGACCCACCCAGACCTCCAATACACTTCTCTGGTCAAAAACCCTGCCGCTGCGGTCGACACATTTTACTACCTCAACGTCTCCACCGTCACCGTTGGCGGCACACGTGTCAACGCCTCTGTGGAAGCATGGAACATCGACAAAGCTACCGGTGCGGGCGGTTTAATAATCGATTCCGGCACAACCCTCACTTATTTAGCGGAGCCTGCGTACGGACAGATAAAGGCGGCGTTCGAGGCAAAGATCCCTTACAATCGGACGGAATTTTCCCCGCTGGAGCTCTGCTACAACGTTACCGGCGTGGAGGACGTGAAGCTGCCGGAATTTAGCGTACTTTTCCATGATGGCACCGCCTGGAAGTTCCCGGTAGAGAATTATTTTATTCAGCCGGATCCTGACGAGAGTGTAGTTTGCCTGGCCGTGTTGGGGACGGCGGCGAATTCACTTTCCATTCTGGGGAATTATCAGCAGCAGAATTTCCATGTGCTGTACGATGTGGATAACTCACGACTGGGTTTCGCGCCAATGGCCTGTGACCAACTTTCAAACAAATAGAGTATGTGATTAGGGATTTTAGTTGTTTATGATACCCCCTGTGACTCGAACCTGGCCGTTTCAGTTGTCAATATTCTTTATTTATTTATTTTTCTTTTCGGGGTTCGTCATTCATATTATGTAATAAACGGGGAAGATGATTTATTCGCTAAGCTGTTTATCAGAAAAATAAAGAATTCATTTTAAGGATGATTTTCTTTTGCTGCAGTTAAATGCTTTGATCTCTCGTTTCTACAAGTTTTTGTTTTTTAATTAATCAAAGCTGAGATATTAAAAATAAATAAAATACAGTAGTTCAACAAAGAAGTGCTCAGAAAATAGGAATGAAGAAATTACATAAATCAGTCCAAGGATAAAGCTGTTTGATACTAGCCTATATGAATACCTTTCAGTCAAACTTCTTTTCTACAAGTTTTGCAATGATGTTATTAAAAGTTGAGAAGATATTGTGTGGGGCAGTGTACATGCACTCCAAGCTCTTTTGATTGTATCTGCACCTTTCACATTTGAAAATTTGTAGTACTTTGATAAGTTTTGTTGGTACAGATGGAGGACAGCATGCCCTTATTTTTTTATTAAATCATTCTATTAAAGTTGTTATTATGATATTGTTCTTGAATGTGGTCTTTAGGAAGCAGCCAACTCCTACCCATTATATTTTTAAAAGATAAATGCCTCTATTCCTTCTGTACTAAACCATTCTATTAAAGTTGTTATTATGATATATTGTTTCTAGAAGTGATCTTTTAGGGAGCAGCTGGACTCCCACCCCTTTCATTTTTAAAAGATAAATGTCCACATTCCTTTTGTACTAAACCATTTTATTAAAGTGTTATTATGATATTGTCTCTAGAAGTGGTCTTTAGGGGACATCAAGAGTCCCACCCCTTATATTTTTAAAAATAAGACCTAACTTCAAAGAATTCATTTTAAGGATTGGTTCTCTTTTGATTGGAATTAAATGATTTGATCTCTCCTTTCTACAAGTTTTCTTTTTAATTTATTAATCAAAATTGAGATATTACAAAAAATTAGAATACAAGTCCGAAGGCAAAGCTGTTTGACACAATACAAATACCTTCCACCCAAAGTTTGTTTCTACAAGTTTTGTATTTTTTGTTATTAAAAGTTGCGAAGATTTTAAAATTTTGTGGGATGGTGTACATGCACTCCAAGCTCTTTGGATTGAATATGCACCTTTCATGTTTGAAAATTTGTGGTACTTTGACAAATTTTGTTGTCAAAGATGGAAGACAACCTATCCTTATTTCTTTTGTATTAAATCATTCTATTAAAGTTGTTATGATGATATTGTCTTGGAAGTGGTCTTTAGGGAGTAGTCAACTCCCACCTCTTATATTTTTAAAAGATAAATTCCTCCATCTTTTTTGTACTAAACCATTTTATTAAAGTTATTATGATATTGCCCCTAGAAGTGGTCTTTTAGGGAACAGCTGGACTCCCACCCCGTATATTTTTAAAAAATGAATGCCCCCATTCCTTTTGTACTAAACCATTTTATTAAAATGTTATTATGATATTGTCCTTAGAAGTGGTCTTTAGGGAACAACCATAGTCCCACCTATTATATTTTTTAAAGATAAATGATTATGTATTCTTTTTGCTTATGAATTAATTAAAATTATATTTCACATTAGTAAAGTTGGGAACAAAATAAATATGTGATTTTAGAAAGAAAATTAATAGAATTGAATAATAGGTATATCGAAAGGGCTTCAATATTCATCAAGGTTATGCTTGGTAGATCCCTACTATCCTCAACAAGTTATTTGTTAATAAGAACAACATTATCACATTTCTTTGAGTTGTGATCTCATGTTACTCTTATTTTTTCAAGATTTGGCTATATGCTTTTACTTGGCTTTAGTATATATAACTAAAAATAAGATATTTTTTCTTAACATTTGTATATTTTTTATTATTTTAGCTTTTAAATAATTGTATTATTAAATATTTTAAAGGTGTATAGGAGCGAATTTTCACCCCTTATGCAAATTCCCCTTTTACCCTTCCCTCACTTTAGAAAACCAAATTCGAAGGTTGAAATCTACATAAGCCCACTTCCTTTATTCCACTTGGCGTCCACTTTGTGCATCGACAAAGGAATAACTATTAATGCTATTAGATTTCCACAATCCATATCGGATTGACACCATCAACGCGCGGTGCGTAGACGTGCGGTGCGCAAACGTCTGAGTGGCGCACTTATGTCCCTGGCAAATTGTTGTGTCTAGAGCTTGCAAAGGCGTTACACTTCTCATTGGAGGTCGATTTGTAATGCCCTTTGCAACTAACTGACCCGAATATGGTCATTTTCCTCATTCCCCCTTCAAATTCACTCATTCTTCATGCATTTCATCTTCTACACATCCTTCTGAGCATTCAGTTCATCTCTCCAAGCCATTCACTAAACATTCTACATAGCTTTTCTTGCATCCATCACTCTCAAGTAGCACTTTACACTCCATAGCAGCAACAACAATACTCTATCAACTCTGTAGAGCAAGTGTGGAACAACACCATTGCAACAAGGGCTTGAGTTCTCTCATTTTCTCCTCCATTAGCTAGTGAGCTCTTGGAGGAGGTGGTAAGCTTTCTACTCCTCTCCTCCATGATTTGGTTGGGTAGCACCTTATTGTTTTGTAGTGCTTTTGTGTTCTTTACTTTGTTTCCTTCTTTATCATATATTTCTCCATTGTTGCAAACTTGACTATCTGTGGAGGTGGAAAAACCAAAATGGGGCTTGGTCTAACTGAGGTAGGCCCTTAGACAGCCCCAACAAATTTCCCTCTTTCTTGTGTGTAGGTGGACATGCATTTGGAGCTAGCTAACGAACAAATATATTTGTGAGATCATTCTTTCCACCCTAACTCTTGTGTATTTACTTTATCATATTCGTTCATATCTTGCCTACTTCATAGCCTTGTTTTGGCCCTTTGGAAGTGATTATCTAGGTTGTTAGTCTATTTTCTAGTGGTTAACCTTGTCTTTTTGGTCCTTGGCCGTATGGACGCCAGCGCACCTGAAAACACTAGTGTGTTGCGTTGTCCCGAAACCGCGCTTTTATCCTTGGGCAAAGAGCTTCCCAATGCACATTGTTGAACCCAAAAATTGGCTCGCCTAGCCCCATCTCAAATCTTGGGTTTGCAAAATGGTTGAAGGAACCTCATAGTCCTCATCCTTCTCATCCCTTATTTCAAAACACCCCTTTAAGTCGAGGTAAGTTAGGGTAGCCTTCTGCTCTTGGCTCCTGTGACCTGGGGCCTTGAACGTGGTTGGTCCCCCTCTCTTACATTTTTGGTGAACCTGACGTGAACCAACATTTGTTCATTCATCGGTGTTGAGGTTTTTCCCTTGTACCTTGTGGTTATTGTGCACATGTGTTGTGAAGGTTTATGAGCATCACAACCCAGTCCACAACCTCCAGGTATATTGTTAGGAGAAGTATATGACACCTTCTTGATGGAGAGGACGAAGGTCACTACTGTTTCTCTACAAGCCTTTTCTCTGTCTCGTTGTTGGTCTGGCCGCATAGGAGCAGTTGTCAAGGGGCGAGGTCGGGTTTTCTGATGAGACCGACCATACATCACATTCCACTCCCCTCAACAAAGGGTTGGGTGACTTGGAACATCACTTGGAAAGAGACTCAAAGTTGGCAAGAGTCGCACGAGTTATCAGTGAACTAAAGTATATGGTGGGAAAAGACCGAACAGGCATAGAACTCTTGGCTAGTCTCTCTAGTCTAACTAATACATGTGCTCCTCCAAGCAATCCTAATATTATACAGGAAGCCACTTTTAAAGATCATGAGAGACAACTAGGATTGTCGATGCCTCCTACATCTGTATACATGACTAATATCGTACCATCGATCAACATCCCCTTTGCCTCAAGGGATTGACACTTGGAACATCACTTGGAAAGAGACTCGAAGTTGGCAAGAGTCGCTTGGGTTATCAGTGAACTAAAGTATATGGTGGGAAAAGACCGAACATGCATAAAACTCTTGGCTAGTCTCTCTAGTCTAACTAATGCATGTGCTCCTCCAAGCAATCCTAATATTATACAAGAAGCCACTTTTGAAGATCATGAGAGACAACTAGGATTGTCGATGCCTCCTACGTCTGTATACATGACTGATACCGTACCCTCGATCAACATCCCCTTTGCCTCTGAGGGATCCAACACTATCAAGTGAACAAGATCCCCTTGGTTTTTAGCTTCACCCCTCCTGTCACCTCTAATGGTGGAGGTTTTGGCAGGATGAGTGGTGGGGGCTTTGGTGGTGGTGATGGCTTCAGCAGTGGAGGTGGTGTTGGTGAAAGTGGTTTCGATGGAGGTCATGGTGGAGGCTTTGGAAGCGGAGGTGGCTCCGACAGAGGCCCTACTAGTGGTGGTGGTTCTAGTAGAGGTCACACCGGCGGTCCTAGTGGTGGCTTCGATGGTGATTCTAGAGGAGGTTCCTCTAGCCCTCTATCTTCTAATGACCCTATCCTGAACACTTTTCTTTAGAATATAGATAAGATGCAGAGCCAGTTAGTGAGTCTCTCCCAAGCCTCTGCCCAGCCTATCTTCTGACCCTTCTTCTGACATAACTCATTATTGATTGCAATTCTTAACACTCCCTTCCCCCAGGGAATGGAGATTCTTAAATTCAAGAAATATGGCGGAAAAGGAGACCCTCAAACACATGTGCCCGCCTTTAACACCTTGTGCACAAACTTCTTCCATCACAATGCGTTGATGGCCAAACTGTTTCCTCAATCTCTCAAGGATATAACACTTGAATGGTATTGTTCCTTTCCCGATAATTATATTTTCTCATTTGATCAACTTGTAAACCAATTCCTATGATAGTTTCAAGCTAACATTGTGTTGAAGATGACGCTTTCAGATTTCGTCCAATGCAAACAAGGAGTAATGAAAAGATTACTGATTTTACAGTTCGATATCAAGCGCTCTTCTCACAAATCTCATATTCGCTACCTAACTTTGACATGCAAAAGATATTCATAGGGAACTTACAAAGGCCTTGGCAGGAAAAGTTTTCCCTTATGAAAAACCCTTCTTTCGCGCATTTGTGTGTAGCCCTACGAGAGTATCAATAGACGGTGGTTTAGTTCAGGGGATCCTCCTCACACTCTCATCTTGAAGGAAAGTCCATCATATCGATATCTGGGAAAGGTAAAGTGGTTGCGAATGTAGTAGCCAGTAGTGGATGACAACAACCTCAAACGCAATTGAAAGTTCACAAAGTTGGCAAAATCTTACACTTCCATCTTGCAAAAGTTAGTGAAGGATAAGATCGCAACCTTGTCAAACCCTAGACCTCTCAAGGAACCTTACCCTAGTTGGTATGATGCAAGTACTTATTGTTAATACCATCAAGTCAATAGACATGATACCGAATGTTGTATGCGCATGCATTATGAGATACATGATCGCATTGAGGACGATACTATTTGGCTCGATGGTAACAAACAAAATACAAAAAGATTGGTGGAAAAAGCGAATAGTGAATTGCAGATATACACAAACCCATTTCCGTCACATTTTGCTAACATGATTATTAATCCCACTGATTCTATCACTCAGCCTGAGGCCTATGTTAACATGGTCACAGTTAATCCTACTGCACAACCTATGACTGGTTTTTCGGATATGACATTCACTTTGCAAGACTTACCCTTAAATATCAAGCCCTCACCGCTCTATATTTCTGCTCACCTCAATGACAACATTGTGATAGGGGTCCTAGTAGATCTTGCAAGTCGAGTGAATGTTATTATAGAGGAGACATTATGGCTTAATTTTTTACATAAAAAAGAATATGAAGAAACAAAGTCTACCATCCGTATGCATGATTGTCTTTGTCTGAAACCATATGGATTGATAACTTTATCTGTTCTAGTTGGACCTAGGGCTGTTGACATAGTTTTTGATGTCATTTTGGAGTCAAATTTGTTCAGGATGAAGATAGGCATACCTTGGCTAGCTTTCATGAACAAAATTGTCTTTGTTGTCCATAAATGTTTAAAATTCTCCCATGAAGGTGTCGTGCATGTAGTGCATGACATTGGATACCAGCCTCTAGTGTCCCATGGAGGATATTTTCAAGACCACTTTTGGCCCGCCCCGATTGGTTCACTTCCTCCATGAATGGACCCACTTTACAAAAACTAAGTAAAGTACAAGACCGAGGGAAAGGGACAACCAAAATTGTCTCTTCCTATAGCACAACAATCCGCTGGACATCTCTCCTTCTCGAAAAGGAAAGGAGAAGCTTGCCTCCTCCCATAATGACTCGTCCACTCCCATTTCTTGAGAAGAGTATTAGATGAGTAAGCTTGGTTTTTACCCATTGAGTTTGATGATCCCTCCTTAATGTAGACCCAAGATCAGGATATCAGACCTCCCTAACGAGCCTCCTAGGCCTTGGTATTATTTATACGAAAGAAAGAAAGGTTCCCAAAGGGAATTTGATTCGCGGCCTCCTACTACTCCTACTCCCAAAGTAGTGAATGGGAAGAGGCACATTGTTGAGGCACTTGAATTGACCCCCCTGATGCTTCTCAACCTACTCCTACTCCCGTTCAAGAGTCTGTTCCTTTGTCGGAAACTACTGTAGTGGACGCTCTGATGGCTGAGCAGGAGCCTTTTGTTCCTTCACATCCTTCGGCCTCCATATCAAAGAGTCATAGAAACCACCTTGCGCTCAAGTGCAAGCACCAGTGAAAGGCTCTCTTGGCCGAGCATACTACCTTACAAAAGAAGGAAGAGGAGATGACCACCCCTGTATCAAGGCCTTCTATCGCGTCCTCCTCTCTTCTTGCCTCTGCTTCCATTCCAACCAACTTTGCATCGCTTATGGCTTTCACTACGAGTATGAATGTGACTGACCCTAAAAAGGTGCAGGTGTTCATTGCTCCTTCAGTGGAGCTGCCTCTATTGATGTCCCTTCTGGATGTTCCACCTTTCCCAAAACCTGTAGATATGACGAACACTTCAGTGGTGTCTAATATGGTTTTCTCTGCCTCCTCTTCCTCCACACCTCTTGCCTCGGCTGTGGGGAGTTTCCCTCCTCCGATGAAGTAGAAGGTGAAGTGTGGTCCTTCTAGCAATAAAGGACATAAGAGGAGCCCACCTTCTCCGAAAGGTGGTCCCGCACTGTCTTGTTCTATCCTAGTGACAAAACCAATCCCAACTTCCCCTGAGTTTGTCACTGCTCCCGAGTCACTCAGTGAACCTAGCGGTGAATCTTGAGCATAGCCTTCCCCATCGGTTGAGGTGAAACATGGCACTCCTGTCAAGTGCGTGTTTAACTCTTTGGATGAGGTTCCAACCTTGTCAGCGATCTTCACAAAGTCATTGACCTTAGCTCCACAAGAGCTCGATGGAGAGGACCTTGCGAGGCCCTCTTCCTTAGCCTTGTTGCAAGAGGGTCGGACGCTCCTCCTCTTAACATTCCACCACTGTAGGCTCGTCCTCCTTCCCCCTATGATGATCTAGAGTGGGAGGCACTCGACCTCTTGGTCGATTAGTGTTAGAGGGAGGACCCTTCTTTATCTTTAGATTAGATGTGTGTGTGTGTTGTGATGTGTTCCCTTATGATCGTGTTATGTGTGTCTGGATGACCCTTGTCACCCTTGTTGGTACTTGGATACAGTCGTGGTTTTTGTGTCATAAACCTTCCTCTATTTGTATCATTCTTCCATGTTTGTGACTTGATTTTTGATAAATTGGGGACGATGCCAAGCGTTGGGGGTATTTAGGCTTCCCTTCCATGTTGACCCATTTTTTTAATTTTTACTTTGTCTTCTCGTGCATTCTTCACATGGTCTGATATAGTAGGGTGTTGATGACAGCTCATTTTATATACTATTACTATACATATATACATATATATATATATATATATATATATATATTAGTAGTTCTGACCCTGAAATATCAAGCTACCCCTGTGCCCTTTGTTTGTGTTTTCTTTTCTCCTTTTTTTTTTCTTTATCTTTCTCTCTTCTTTGCTTGAGTTGTCCCTCTCATGTGTGACAATGCCACTTCTTTAACATTTTGATTTTTAGAAAATGCATTTGTTGCCAATGAATCTTTTCTCAAGAATCTTCACAAACATTTTTCAAAGAATCACATTCTCGATTTGAAACCCTAGTGGAACATGTTTCCTTCATCATGGGTTCGTAAAGAAATAACTTGAGAACCTTCCTCTAAAGTGGGAACAACTTTCATCTTCCCCTTGCATAGGGGCATATTCTTCCTTTTGAATTCCTTGATGACGTGAACATCTTTCAAAAGGATTCCTTGATGATGAATTGATTTGAGAAAGAAACAACTCTTTTGTACTTTCGAGTAGCGCATCCCTTGAGTGGACCCCTTCTTCACGCTAGGGTTCTTGAGGGACCCCTTTGAGAGTCTTCCAACTTGTTGACGGTTTGCGTGACTATCCGCTTACTTGCCTACGTGGTCGCTTTCTGACATGTTCTATCTGTAGGTAAACATATTGCTTTACGGGTGTGCCTGTGAAGTCACTTTTTGAATCTGCGGAGTTTGCTTTTCCTGGGTTTCCTCCAGGTGAGAGATCTTGGGGGATACTTTTCTACAGGTCTATGGGCCTATAGGACGCTTCTTCTGAGCTTCCTCCATGCAAGAGATCTTGGGGGTGGCTCCCCTGCAGGTTTGCAAGTTTGTAGGGCGCTTTCATGGGTTTCATTCATGCGAGAGATCTTTAAGGACACCTTCCCTGTAGGTCTGCGGGTCTATAGGGTGCTTTCTTGGCTTCCTCCATGTGAGAGATATTGGGGGATGCTTCCTTGTAGTTCTATGGGTCTGTAAGGCGCTATTCTAGGTATCCTTCATGTGAGAGATCTTGGAGGATACCTTCCTAGCAAGTCTACAAGCCTATGAGGTTCTTTCTTCTTGGGGCTTCCTTCATGTGAGAGATCTTGGGGGTTTCCTACTTGTAAGTCCGCGGACTTATAAAATGCTTTCATTCTTCAACTTCATAGTTCTGCGTGGCTATGAAGTCCTTTACTTGTCTTGCACTCTTGAGTTCGCCAAATAGTGGTATGCTTCCTCGACGGTTCAGGTATACATTTATAACTCTACTACTTCTTTGATCTACTTTACCAAAGCACTTATCAGTATTTGTGCTCACTAAAGTGGGGGAAAAATGTATAGGAGTGAATTTGCACCCCTTATGCAAATTCCCCTTTTACCCTTCCTCACTTTAGAAAACCAAATTCGAAGGCTAAAATCTACATAAGCTCAATGCCTTCATTCCACTTGGTGTCTGCTTTGTGTGTCTGCAGAGAAATAATTTTTGAGGATGCCCGCGAGGCGCGCTTACGTCCCTAGCAGATTCCTACACTTGGAGCCTACAGAGGCATTACATTTCCCATTGGAGATCGATTTGTAACACCCTCTTTGACTAATCAACCCGAATATGGTCATTTTCATCATTCTCCCTTCAAATTCACTCTTTCTTCATGCATTTGATTTTCTACACATCCTTCTAAGCATCCAATTCATCTCTCCAAGCCATTCTCTAAACATTCTACACAACTTTTCTTGCATCCATCACTCTCAAGCAACACTTTGCACTCCATAGCATCAACAACAATACTTTGTCAACTCCGTAGAGCAAGTGTGGAACAACACCATTATAGTAGGGGTTTGAGTCCTCTCATTTTCTCCTCCATTAGTTAGTGAGCTCTTGGAGGAGGTGGTAAGATTTTTACTCCTCTCCTCTACGATTTGGTTGGGTAGCACCTTACTGTTTTGTAGTGTTTTTGTGTTCTTTACTTCATTTCCTTCTTTATCATATATTTCTCCATTGTTGCAAACTTGGCTATCTATGGAGGTGGAAACACCAAAACAGGGGTCTGACTGAGGCAAGCCCCTATACAGCCCCAAAAAATTTTCCTCTTTCTTGCGTGTAGGTGGGCGTGCATTTGGAGCTAGCTGGCAAACGAATACCTTTGTGAGATCATTCTTGCCACCCTAACTTTTGTGTATTTACTTTATCATATTTTTTCATATCTTGCCTACTTGATAGCCATGTTTTGGCCCTATGGAAGTGATTAGCTAGGTCGTTAGTCTATTTTCTAGTGGTTAACCTTTTCTTTTTGGTCCTCTGGTCATATAGACGCCAACACACCTAAGAGATGCCAACGCGTCGAGCTATCATCTTGGAATCGCACATTTGTCCTCAGGCAGAGAGCTTCCTAAGGCACAATGTTGAACTCAAAAATTGGCTCACCTAGCCCCATCTCGAATCTTGGGTCTGCAGAATTGTTGAAGGACCTCATAGTCCTCATCATTCTTGTCCCTTATTTCAAAACACCCCTTTAAGCTAAGGTAAGTTAGGGTAGCCTTCCGCTCTTGGCTCTCTATGACCTGGGGCCTTGAACATGGTTGGTCCCCCTCTCTTACAAAAAGTTCTTTAAATTTAATTTAGCTAATTCAATAAGATGCATACATGTAAGTATAAGCTAACATATATAAATTAATTTAGGATGGTAGACATATATATTAGGAATATCAAATGTTAATTGTATGAACAATAAATGCAATAAAAGAAAGCACTTAATTATATGTTTGATGAGGAAGAATAATTTATTTATTTTTGAATAAATATTCTATTTTGAGACTACAAATGGTTAGTTTCTAGATGTAATTCACCTCTAATACTATGTGAGATCTATATCTCTATTTGGGTCAAGTCCATGCCTTGGATTATTTCTATGTTTATGGATCTATCCTTTGCTCCATAGATCTTATTTGATACAATGCATAATTCTAACTCTTTCATTCACCTTTGTCTACTCTATTATCTAGATTAGTAGTATTTAGAATATCTTTAAAGGGTTGTAAGATTGGTAGGATTCATGTTCTCCTCTATACCAATGATTGAAAACAACAAGCTTTAGCTATGCAAATTATTATAGGATGAATGTATACATATACATTTGTTTTAATGCACCAATGGAAGTGTTGCTAGCATGTAATTTGCAAATGATCATCAAATTCCCAAATGAATGCAAGTGAATGTCTTTAAATACAAATACATGGAAATAAATCATGTAAATCTATGCTTCATCAACCCTTGATGGGAAAGAAATGGATAGAAGAGTTTGTCAAATTTCAAATTTAGATTTATAAATTATAGCAAAAAGTTTGTGGCCATAACAAATCACACCCTAAACCATCATATATGAACCAAGTAACATCCTTTTTATCCTCCATAATTTACATTTTAAAGTGGATTCAAAAGTAGTTTAAAGGTTTATAATGTGTATATAGAGTAAAATAGAAGATAAATAACCTATTTTTGGGAGTCATTAACTCTTAAATGTTGATATGATATGAATGTTGTTCTTGCCAAAAATAATTTTGTAAGAACAAGAGCACTTTAGAGAATTTTTTTGTTGATGTAATCTAATTCCAAGACCTAACTCCAAAAATTTGGTTCCAAAAATATAATCTAAAGTATTTTTAGATCTAAAGTCTTAAAGGTGCAACTTCAAAATTCATTATAGGTTTTTTTTTAAGAGAGTAACTTTGAGAAATTATAGTATTTTTTATATCTTTTTCTTCCTAAAGATTAAAGGACTTGTCATAATCTCACTTATGAGTTGTGTCTTAAATTTTATTTCACCTTCTAAGGTTTTATGTTAGAGAAGTTTGTGATACATTACATATTATTAGCCTAATATTTAATAGGGTTAGATGAAAATAAATAAACATTCAAGTGGAAGCTAGAAGATGGGATTTATTGCATTTATAGGTTTTAGAATATATAATTTGAACATGTTAGATGTAAATGGTCATCCCATGTTTCAGTCAAAATTATTTTTTCTCATTGGTTTTGGGTTTGGTAGCTATCATAACTATTTGATATCATAATTTGACACGCTGTGGAAAAATACCTCCTACTTATTAGTATTGAGTATATTATCACACTATTTTTGGCATATTTCTATCTCCTCCCTTGAAATATGCTCAAGGAATGAAGCTATTTTTTTCTTATTATATTGTGAATTGTATAGTGTGTTAGATCCTTTGTATGATAGAGACATAATTTGATCCATTGCATATAATCATTGTTTTATCAGCTCAATTCTACTAACTATGGTTTATGATCAAGTAAGAACACATTTCAACTATCCCACTAAGTACTATAGCTCTATTTTGTATCCATTATGTGGTCTTACTATATTTTTTACTTCATAAACCAACCTACAATTGATCCCTTGAATTGGTGGATCTTCCATGGAATTCCATCCTCAACTTACTATTTAGGTGTAGATCTATCCCCATTCCATTTTAAAAAACTTCAATAAAATTTAACAAGTGCATCCCTCATATCTAGATATCCCTCATAAAGAATGCCCTTTCTAGCTCTTGTTGTAAGATATTATGTGTACCCCTATTGTTGGTTATAATCAAACAAAAACTTTATTTCTCATATTATTAGCCCCATATAACTCCTCTAACTTAGAATTTAAAGTCTAAGAACATTCTTGTGAAGTGAAAGATATGATTGTACAAAGTTCAAAAATACATGTACATCCCCTTTCTAAGCATCCAAATTATGGTTCTTTGTGTGGATATTTAATGTCATTCCATTGGAAATAAAATTGGATTATGAGTTATATTTGTAACATTGAGCACACAAAATCCAAAATCTCGAAGTTGCATTCATTGAGAAAAAGAAGATGATGAATTCCAATAATGGCATAGGGGGATGGTTGAATCATGGCATTATGGTTCTTTCCAATAAGGTTCAATCCTCTATTGGGTTTTTATTGTTGAGTGTACATGTTGGGGATGTTATCCCCCATCTTTGGCATCGTTGGTTCATAGCTATGATCAAAAGCATATACTCCCAATTAAAAAAAAAGGATGTTGAGAAAATGAATTATTGAGGAGGAAATTCATAGCTAAATTATCAAAAATTGTTAATATATTCCTTAATTATATCATCACTTATCTCAATAGATTATCTTGTAGACCATTGTCATACTTGAAAAAGGTTTTTCTCCATATGATCAAAAAAATTATTATCATCTTCATATTTTGGAATAAAATATTCTCATGTTTTCACTTTATTTAAGAGGCCAAAGGATATTATAAAAATTATAAGCTTAAGGTTCTTTTTAGAGGGAATGATATTGAAATGATCATTTTATTAAAGGGTATTCCAACACAATATTTTTATCATTGGCTCATTTTTTTTAATTATACACAACTCCATTGCTTCACATTAATATGTAACTCCATGTTGATCTACTAGATATACAAAAAAAATTAAAAAGTTGCAAATCCTTTCCCTATTCCATTTCACCCACTTTCCCAATATGCAATTACATATTCTTTAAATTTGGGTCACTTAAAAGGAATACTACTCATTACAAAAAATGCACTAAATATATTACTTACACATACACCCATAATATAAAACACATAATACCAACTGATAAGAAGAGTAGTTTCCATTGCTCTCTTGAAAATGACATGCAAAATTACTTGTTTCTATAGCTTAAAAAAAAAACTTATGATCAAGACTACCTCCAAGATAGATCAAAAGTGCTTGTCATTCTACACAACTTCCAAGTGAAAGAAAATTTCACACTAAAGAAGTAAAATATCATACATGAGTTGCAAGAAAATTAACACAACAAGGTATATGTTGTGTGGTCTCAAAACACGCCCCAAGGCTGTAAGACTTGGGGACCCCAAGTAAAAAAACTAATGCTAATGGCAAGTGCTGGCTAGTTGGAAAGATCACCAGAGGTGAAAAAAATAAAGAGAAATCTTCTTTTGAAAAGAGTACTTCGTAATTCAAGTGTTCTAGGTATTGGATATCGAGAACCAGGAAAGCCAGAAATGTAAAAGGTAAAGAAAAGTGTTGAGCAAAGCATTCTAGTCTGGGAGCCAAGGTCCGGTAAATATGGAAGTTCTGGTAAAAGCCAAAGTCTGGGAAAATTATGGGTAAAAGTTGAACACCGGGTACTGGTTACTAGGTAATAGTGCAAAGCAAAGTTTTAAATTCTTAAGGTTATCCAAAAAAAAAATGATGGTTTAGTAACCCGGTCTAAAAGATAATTATGCAAGAATATATGATTTTCTTGAAAGCATGTTATTTATGATGGATTTATAATGATAAAAAATTAATGATGTTTTTATTTACATGAGATTTTTTATAAAATTTTTTAAAGGGATTTAATAGGTCAAATTTATGATTGCAAGAGAGGCAGATTGTGATGCAAAGTTTGGGTATGGACGATTAGGAAAATTTGAATCATGAATAGAATCATATCCAGATCAGGCTACATATTCCATGAAGTTATATGTAGTGGTGCTTGAATTCATCGGAATACTAGGGATCCCGATGTTTCACATATGGCGATAAAAAAGCGCCAACCTCCAAGGAAGCTCATTCCTGAGAGTAGAAAGCCTGAGGAAAAACCAAAGTGTAGGAACAAAATGATAAGGAAATTATTTTGAATATATGGGAAAGTTCCTACATACTATCCTGATTCAAGTTATTATCCTGGCGATAATAAGAAGATGAAAAACTTGAAGGACATCAATGTGAAGATGAAAGTTGACCTTTGTTGACTTTGTTTGCAATTCTCTTACCAATCACCACATTCCACATGCCTTGATGCGATTTGTCCCTTGGATTTCCTCTCATGTATTTGTCTTATCCTACTTGTGTTTTACTTTTATAAAAGGCCAGAGGATACTTCTTTTTAAGTTCATAATTTTTGGATGTTGGAAGAGCCAAAACTTCTATAAGTTTTGTTCTTTTTTCCTATTTTCTAAATCATTCTGGTCTAAAAACTTGTATGCACATAAAAATTAATCAATATTGAAGCCAATTTGATAGCTACCTATCTCATGTATCTTTGTAGTTGGTTTGTTAGTTTAGTCGAACAAGACTGTGTGCTACGCCATTTAAGGGTGCATACAAAACCTACTCAGTGTCCAAACTAAACCCCCTTCTTTAAAAGATCACAACATTTTATGCCTAGCTGTGAAGCAATTTGGTGAATTATAAAGCAGTTTGCTTTGATTTGATTAAATCTTGGGGCATGCATCAAGAATACCTAGGAGAAATTTTATTTTTTAGTATTTTGATGCTCTATTTTAGATTAGATGTTTAAATTTATGAAAAATGTTCCAAAAAAGAGATGAATGAATGGAAATTTATTGAAAATCTTTCATCTCTATGAAATTGTTGAATTCTTAAAGCTCAATCTACTTAAGTGATAGCAAAATTGTTTGATGTTCATGAAATATTATTGCAAATCTTTTGATTTCATGAGATTATTTTATGATGAAATTGAAAATTTTGTATTTGATTCTTATGATTATTAAAGAAACTAGAGATAACCATAAACCCCTTGAGATTAACAACAATATCACATCATACCATGAAGCGAACCTAGTATGGTCAAGACCTCTACTAGAGCCTTGGGATTAAGCTAAGTCAACCTTTTCCTATTACTCAAACACCTTAGGTTGCCCTTGTTCAGTCTTTCAAGTAAAGATAGGTTCTTTGTAGTTTTCCTATGAGGATTTTATTTGCACTATTGTTGCGAGTAACATTGTCATCAACAGGAACTGGCGCTAGAGGGAGGGGCCTCGCTTTTTATATACATCTTTCTCTCCAGGTTTTGTTTAGGAATCTGTATTGGTTTCAAGTTTAAAAGTAGCTTGTAAGGTAAAGGCCTAATGCAACCTAGTATTTTGAAAATGGAAGTTGAGAAACTTCAAAAATTATTAACCAGAGATTATATCCTTTGAGTTTATTCACATTTGGTAGAGTCACCGAATGTAGAATTCATGATACAACTTATCACGATGAACTTGAATGCAAAATATTTTTAACTAGGGTAAGTTTGGCTATGCATAAAGTGATTATGTTAATGGAAGAAGTTTTAACTGCTAAAAGAAAAGAACCATTGATGAGAAATATTTTGAATTATGAAAAAGAGTATAACCCTAGTGAAACTGAAAATGTTAAAAAATTAATTGATACATCAAAACAGTTTGTTAACTGCAATTGTTATGAAGAAAATCTTAAGTTTTTGTAGGAAAATAGGTGAGAATGTTGAGACTCAGAAATATGGCTCTAAAACCAAGGAAACAACATTGATGAGTCATCATTCTTTTCACACATGGAAAACATTAGTGAAGAAGAGAAAGAAAATTGAGCGGGAGATGCGTGTTTTTCATTCCAAACTGAAAATTCACAAGCTAAAAAGGGAATTTTTCTTGATTTTATGCAAGATACAAAGTATCAAATTTTTAATTTTTATTTCTCTAATAACAATATAAATTGTGATATCTCTTGGTCTAGCAAAGTTCAAAGTGAAGACAAGGCCAAGGACATGAAAATTTTTGGAGGAGAAGAAAATCAAGAAATGGACGTAGTCATTCATGGAATTGAACAAAGTAAAGAAGAAAACCATGAATTGAGACCGAAAGAAGGTAAAGTATTGATGGATCAACAATACTATGAGCAATCGACCTTTAATGAGGTCATTTTCATACATGTGAACCAATTTATTGGTAAGTACACCTTTGAATTTACATTTTTTAAATGTAGAAAATTTAAAGAAATTCATTGTTATAGTAGGACATTTGAAATTTATTCTAGTGAATTCAACGATAAACTTGTAATTTTTACCAAAACAAAAAGGAAAATAGTGATTGAGCTTAAAATAAATGGCT
Organism: Sequoia sempervirens; assembly: GCA_007258455.2. Classification (NCBI taxonomy): domain Eukaryota; kingdom Viridiplantae; phylum Streptophyta; class Pinopsida; order Cupressales; family Cupressaceae; genus Sequoia; species Sequoia sempervirens. The sequence goes on from VDFB02319985.1 coordinate 60,062, forward strand.
TTTTTAGGGTTATTTGTTTGTTAGAGTAAATTTTTGGTTAGTTAGGGTTAGTTTGTTTTCATAGGGTTTGTTTTTGTTTTCTTTTCTTGTCTTTCTTTATTTTTTTTTCTATTTTGGCCCTTTGCATTAGCAAATTTTGCTTATCATACACATGAGAGTTAATTCAAACATTTGATAACATTGTGCCTATGAAATGTAAAACAATAAAACCATACACAGTAAATGCATGATTTAAAATGTACGATAAAGCTATATATATATATATGTTTGTGTGTGTGTATCTCGCATATACATGGGAGTACCAAAATTCTTGCTATAAAAAGATCAAAAAAGAAAAAAAAGGGAGTTGAGTTGTAGAGAAGAGTGGCTATTCATTCAATCTGGGATGCCTCGTCCATCAGAGCTAAATATCCTATGTAGGAAATTTCCTGGTGAACTTCAAAGTCGGGAGTATGGAGGTCAGTTAGGAACAGCTAGAGTGGAACTACTTCCCCATGTTCCAAGAATCGAGGAATATCATCTGTAGAATGGATTCCAATGATCGGGTGTGCAACGAACAGAACAGTATATAGATTTTCCAAATATTTAGGTCGCACTATCATATTTGTAGCTGAGTGAACATCTTCAACAGAAAGCCCAATGTCCAAGAGTGATGCTACAAAGTGAGAAGCCAAGTCAGAATAAAATCGGTAGTAAGCTTTGGATTCCACATATTGTTCCCCAAGGACTAAGCACAAATTTGGCACAGTGAAACTGGTAGTCTGAATGAAGAAAAACTTTTCAAGCCTTTGAGTCATGATGTGACCAATGAAAACATTCTAGTGATGAGAGCAGGCCAAGAAAATTGGAGTATCCATGACCTGGAAGCAAGCAAGCACTAGCAAAGTAGAAATGCAAAAATGATAATTGAAAGAAAGAAAAGGTGTGAAGAATTTGAGAGGAGTGCATAATTTTAGAAAACCGTGAAGAAGTTGCAAAGTAGAAAGGAAAATGAAGTCGGTAAGGTAGCACACATCATCACCTAGAAAATTTGAAAGAAATGATACATGCGCATTGAGGCATGTGAATTTAATGCAGAATTGTGTGATCATGTTTAAGTGTCATCACGATATTTTGATCCATTAATGTGGTGCAGCATTGTCAAATTGGAATTGCTAGCCAAGTATTTAGTAGTTGCCATAAAATTTGATTGGAAAGGGTGGTAACTAATGGTTCTAAATTTATATTTAAATTTGGTGATTAAGTTGTTTGTTGCTAAATTTTAATTTATGCATATCTTCTAACATATAGCCCTTAAAGATAGGTTCTTCACGGTTTTCTTGTGAGGATTTTATTTGCACTGTTGTTGCGAGTAACATCATCATCAATAGTATCCTCTTCTCAAATATATAACTTTTCACCTAATTTCCATGTTACATTAAGAAAAATGATACTAGATTATTTAGATATAATCTAACTCTACAACTTCTTGCAAATTAGTTAGGTGTATTATAGCCATCCATCCATGCTTTTTTCCAATGGTTAGCTCATGTATTGAATCAATATGCAAGATATTGCATCAATACTATTTTGTTCTTCTTGCTACATCATAGAAATCTACACATGCTTAGTTTAAATATTTTGATGTATCAATTTCAAATATTGATACAAACTTAACTTTTTACTATTCTTTCGAAAAGATATGTTCCTACATAATATATTTTTTTCAAAACATTTCATATCTTATTTTGAAATAGTTGGAAATATATTTGTCAAACAATAATTTTGTATATGTGATAATTTGGCAATAATATGCTTTTTATCTTTCTACACATAAATTGCTTACTTTAAATTATTAAAATATATTAACAATGTTTACTTTTATTAGTGTGCACATTGTGCCAATATGGTGGTATGATTTTATTGACTTTTTCAAGTTAAACCTCTTGACCAACTTTGCATGGGGAGCTTTTAACTTTTCAATTTCAAGTTCTCCTAACATACTTATATTGTAGGGGAAATACCCTTGACTTTCTTTCTACTAAATTTTATTTTTTTGGTACCCACAATGCTTTTTTTTAGTCGTGAACTCTTTCTTGAGAAATAATTAATTGAGAATAGTCATCAAAATTGAATACTTCATTTTGATGTACAACCTAAGAGAGCATAAAGATTTCCCCATATTTGTCTCCACTTCCATTATATTCATGGTCATAAAAATCGTGTCCATTCTATTCAAGGTCACAAAAAGTAGTGTTGATTTTAATGAATGCCTCAAATTGAGTATTGTCTTCCAATTTCGTAGTATATCAATTTTTCTCTCTTTAACTCTGGATTTACAACTTCATATGTATCCTTTTATAAAATGGACACAAGCACAACCTCAAAAAGAATATAACCATTAGTTTACAATCAACTATCATTTCAAATAGGATCTAATGCAATTGGTTAAATATACTATTGAATTGAATTATTTAGAGCATGTAAATTATAGCATTCATTTTGGCTAAGACTATGGTTATTTAGGTTCAAATGGACATATTACCAATTATTGGAAAAATATTAGATTTTATTATGCTTTTATGTTACATTTTAAGCAGATGAAGTTTTGGAGATATGTAAGTTTTTTAATTATACACGATATTTGATATTTGAGGTTTTTTCCTTAGTGATCCATTTATAATTTATTATGAGTAGTATTTAATGTTTTATTACTATACCAAGTCATTTCACTCATTCCTTACTAGTTGTAGACACCTAAAATTGATCACACTCGACTTTACCCTATCCTAATCATTAATTAAATAAATATTTATTATTTATTTATTTAATTCATCCTTCGCCTTTTATCCCACCTTATTTTAGCCATTAATAAAATAAATATATATCACTTAATTAATTAATTTATCTTTTACTTTTACCCCCCACCCTATTTATTTAATTAATTCCTAATTAATTAATAGATTTAGGTTAATTAATTAAATTTTACTCCAATATTTAATTCCACTTTATCTCTCAATCCTTGTCCATTTAATCCTAGCTATTAAATCAATTCAAATGGATCACAATTAAAACTTTCCATCATGTGACAAGTATCCCTCTCACATTTATCCTCACATGTGAGGATCCAAAAGTCAAACATACTTTTTACAACTATATCTCTCATGTGACACTTGTCACTTGACTACAACTTTGATTCAAACCCTAATACTTAATCAATCCTAGTCATCTATCAATCTACCTATCTTGGCTCTTAATTTTCCTCTTGAAAATTTTATAAATGAGAGGTCTCTCATCCCCATTTGAGAACCTACTTTCATGATATCCTTATGTTGTTGAATCTTCTATCTCCGTATCCTTATGCTATCCAAATTTCTATTGAATCTTTCTTCATCATATCCTCATGCTATCAATTTGATCTCTCAACATCTCAATCCTACTATCATGCTACTAGTTTTATAAGCAACCACATTCTATACATCAAAGGAGAAAATCATGAGAGTGTTGGATGCAACTCTTCTTCTAGCTCAATCAGAAGAGGAAGGAGTGAACAAGGTAAAAGGTTCCATTTGCATGCTTTGAATCTTTATGTCATTACCCTTATTTATTTTTCTTGCCTTCATTTTGGCATGCCCAATGGGACACCCATCCCTATTTAATCCTTGTTTTTAATTTTTTTTTAACTCTAATCTTGTTATTTTTTATTCTTTTGTGCAAAAAAAAATTGAAGCTAACTTTTGTAGGCAAAGTTGAACACAAAACCCTAATTTTTATAGATTTCATTATTTATTTCAAACCCTTGGGAATTTTTCTATAGTTTTGTAACTAGAGTTTTTGGATCATCTCAAGAATCTACAGTAAAAGTTTAGGTTTATAGCATCAATTTTCATTGAATTGTCATGATTATATGCTTTTTCATAAATCTAGTTTTTAGATCACAATTTAGTGAAATTTTTAGATATTTTTATATTTATGGAAATCTCTCAAAATTTGGATATTGTTCTATTCTTTGGATTTTTATTTTTGAAGTAAAAAAATTGACAAAATGATCATACTATGTCAACTATGGATTTATCATAAATTTTCTTTTTAGGGCACAAATCAATGAATTTTGTAGAATTTTTTACATTTATGAAAATTTCTTGTAAATTTAGCAAGGGTTTATTCTTTGAGAAATAATCAAGTTTAGTTTGATTATGTAAAAAATAAAATGTGAAATTATATTTTTGTGATAAGCATATTTTTCTTTACATCTATTTTGTTGCATCATAACATTACTTTTTGATCTCTGCAAAGATTTTATTATCATTTCTAATGCATTTTCTTCTAGAAAAATCATTTATGCAGGATTATCTTTCAAACTACTAACACATTTGTGTTGAAGCTATGTTTGTCCAATGCATTATCATACTTGACTAGTCTTAATTGCACACTTAATTTTCTAAAGGTTAATGAACATTGTTTGTTATTTCTTTGGTTTACTAGTGTGTATGCTCTCCTCTTGTGACTTTGTATGATCTTGAGGATCAAAACATCACTTACTCTCTTTTATTTTATTTTATTTTTTTCATTTTATTCCAAGGACCCCAATGTGTGTATTCTCTCCCCTTGTGCTTTGTGTGATCTTGGGTGACCAAAAACACTTGGATCATTCCTTCTAGGAGGTCTTCCTAGGTATTTTATTATCCTAAGGGATGACCTCAACTCCCATGTTATGAAGGAGTATAAAGAGTGGGGGGTGAATCAAAAGACACCCCTCTTGGAAGTGGAACCTTCTCAATCTAGGCTAAGCATGCAAGAACTGTATACCTTAGAGAAGTGAAGGTGGAGAGTGGGTTACCCTCTCCTCCCAATTGTTTGGAAATTTTCCCATTCATCTATGGATTTGGTCTCATGTATTCTTGAGGCATTTAGATCACTCCGTAGCAACTTGTTCATCCTAGCTTAAGACCTTTTGATCATTATTCCTTATTGTGGATCGTTGCTAGGGGAGAAGTTCTCACATGTGCCTCCATTTGGTGAGAAGATTTTACTTTGGGAAAGAATAGTCCTCCAAGGTAAGGGGTGTAAGGTAGTACATTACCTTTCATTCCTTACCTATCCATTCATGTGGTTGATGGTATTAATGGGATAAATGTCACCATTCTAATTGAGTAGAGATGAAAGTGGTCATTGTGAGTCCGCAAGGAATAACACTCCCACTTGAATAATATAAGATTTTTCAAGTTCTTGGTGTGTCTTCTTGTGTTAAACCAGTGCATACCTATCAATCTATAAATTCCTCAAAATACTATATTTGTTTGTGTTTCTTCAAATCCATCTCCTAGTAAAGAAAACAAAACCTTCAATTGTATCCAACCTTTCAATATTTCCATACAAATCCATTTATCCAATCCCTCATCCATCAAAAACATATAAACCCATCTATCCTCCTTCCAATCTAATCCCTTATCCACCCAAAACATCTAAACCCCTCCAACCTTATCCCTCATCCATTAAAATATTTTGAATCCAATCTCATAGCCAACCTAGTTCTTCATCCACTTATTCACTCCAAATATAATTGTGTCTTCAACCTTCATCCTTAGGTCCTATTATTCTAACCCCCAATCCATTTTTAATTCATCATCCTAATTTCCACCCTCATCCAAAATCAATCCCAAACTTTCATCTTCCAATCAATCCTCTACCATAACCAATGATCTAATCTATCCTCCATCTAATATAATTTCTTCTAACCCTCTCTCATTCATTCCTATCCAATCCAACATCATGAACCCATATCCTACCCCAACGGGATAAAAATAGTAATCAAGGGAAAGCACAATTATATTGATGCTAATGAGGTTGGTTTTGTTGATCAGATTTAGTATGATCCCTATGATGATAATAAGAGTCTTGTGGAAAAAAATGATCTCTCCCCATCCACCACTATCAATTTCATCCTTTCCTACCACTTCAATAATGATATAAATTTCATGCTTAAATACTTCCTCAGTATTGGTTCCAAACTTCCATCCTACTCACCTCCATTGAATTCTAATTCATCTCTTATTGTTTATCCTTCAACATCCTTTGACAAGGGAAATTCATCAAGTTCCCACATCCATGTCTCCTTTTAGTCTCTCACCCACATATTCCTCTCATCCAATTTTTATACCTCCATCTTCTCCCCTATCCATATCCCAATCTCCATCTTTGTACAACACCCTCATCACCTCAACCCAAAGTCTAAATTCATTTAATCATAATCCTCCAAACCATAATCCTAATCCTCCATTTAATCCCAATACTCCAAATCATAATTTGAATCATCCTATCCATAATCCTAATCCTCCAAGTCATAATCCTAATCCCCCATCTAATCATAATCCTCCATCTAAGCTTAAACCATTTACTCCAAAAAATCCAAGGACTAATTGCAAAGAATACTAAATTCCCACCCCCAAAAAAATTTGTGCAATCTCCCCATGTCTTTCATCCACCTCTATCCCCTTTAGATACAAACAAACTAACATACCAAAATCCTCATAAATCTACTATCTCTCCATCTACCCAATTTAAATATTTTATCCAAAATTCATCCCCCATCACACCAAATGAACCATGTCAATCCCTTAGTCCAAATCATGCTAGCATGAATTCCACTCTTTGCCAAAATCAAACCACCCATTCCATTCCATCCAATAATCCCCATCCACATCAAGATCAAATTATCCCTCCTAATCCCCTTCCAAATCAAGATCAAAATGTCCCTTTCATACCATCTCAAGATCCCCCCTCCATCTCAAGATCCAAACACCCCTCATAGTCCATTTCATAATCCTCTTCCATCTCAAGATCCAAACATCTCTCCTAATCCCCCTCATGATCCCTCACCAAGTCAAGATCAAATTATCCCTTCATCTCCATGTCATGATTCCAATCCATCTCAATATCCCAATATCCCTCCTAATGCCCCTCATGATCCTAATCCTCCATACTATCCCATCACCCCTATCCAAGTTACCCATGAACCCCACACCTATCAAATGGGTTATTCCACTTTTATCCAATCCACTTTACTCCATGAATATATAATTCCTTCCACCTCATATCCTCATCATAATGGTCTTGTTTTGTGCTTCCACAACAATAAATATCCCATTGGAAAAAGTACTTTTCAAGAAACAGGGTTAGTCCTTCATGAGTAATCTATCTTAAAACCCATCCAAATCATAGAAAATCCAAGTTCTCATGGCCTTAGATACCAAGTTCAATATGTTGGTACTCCTTCCATCCATCCCAAACCACAAATCATTCCCCATCCTCTAAATTTATCTTGGGTCCTTATATTCCAAAGCCCAATCTTTCAACCCTTCCATCTATTTTCGGTGCATATGTCCCAAAACCAAAACCTTCATCCCTTCTATCTATTTTGGGTCCTTACATTCCCCAATCTACCATACACATCCATCCTAGATCTCAAAACCCATCTATCCTATTTATCAATCAATTCAAATCCTAAATAAAGATCAACAAAGGCACATGTCCTTGAATTTATGTAGAAGTTGAGAAAGCCAACTTCACAGACCCCGAAGATCACCTGCATGCAAATAACCTGTCACAGAAAGAAGAGATGGAGACAAACAAACAGGGTGCTCTGAAAGCTGAAAAATGTATTCATCCGAGAGAGAGTTAAATTACAATGATGAATCCTTATAAAAGGATATTGTGCAACCCTAAAAGAAACCCTAATAGGTAGACATTTAATAATTAATATAATTATTAAATGTCACAAAATGCAACTAAGTGAAATCTTAAGAGAGGAATAAAGGTAATTTAATCAACATGATTAAATTAAAACCTTTACTCTAACACCCCCCCTTAAGATGAGCAAAAGTGCAGTTACAAACATGTGCAAGAAAGCAAAGGTAACTACAATGCAAGAAAGTAAACTTGGGTCCCGGCAACAAGGCCTGATCAGGTACCCAATTACAACCAAATCTCTATAAAGTGGAGAAATAGAGAAAACCTCATGGGAAAAACTCTACTCCAAAAAGAGATGAAAGAAATAAATGCACTAATAATAGATGGATAGGAGGTGGATAACATAAGACCCCCCATAGACAGCTTCTATCATATAAGTACATGTACAATGGTCTCCATAGGAGAAAAAGAAAGAGACTAGAAGGCCCCTACACAATGAAGAAACTCCTGTCGCAATGGTAGATGCCTGATGTAGAATCCAAAAAGATATCCTGAAGCAGCATATAATATTCCTCCCCTTGGGAAGAAACGGATCCAAAGGACAATGTCGAAGAAACCCTGTGAAAAGAGAAGGACCAAGATGTCTCAAGATGTGTGCCATGAAAGGATGCTGAAGAATCTCTATGTCTGAACTGAAACAAAAGATGTCAAATCCAAACTGAACTGAAGATTCTTGAACTACAACCTCTGAATGCACAGATGATGGTGGGCTAACAGTTGGAATATGGCTGTCAACAAAGAGGAGCTGAAAATCCTCAAACTAATCCTCCAGATCTGCAATATAGGACTCTACAAACAAAGACGAAATGCCTGCAAGATAAGAATCCCAAGTAGCCATGTCTAAAAGATGTATGATGTCCTGCTTAGCTGAATCAATAGGAGCCAAAGAAGAGGCAATATCAAACTGATCAAGAACAATAGGAGAAGATGCTGATACAAGTATAATCTCAGTCTGAAGAGTTGGAACTGTGAGACAATCCTCTAATTCATTAGAATATATAAGGGTGTCTAAATACTGAAGCTCCTTTAAAGTATCATGATCAAAGGGTGCATTCTCTCTCCAACCAATGGGTATAAGACAATCTGAAGTAGGATCATCTGGGAATGGAGAAAGACTGGGGTCTCCATAGATCTCACAAAGATGTGTCCAAAGTGAGTGAGGACAATCAATGCCCGATATAGCCCACACAGTGTCAGAATCAACACTAGACAAAATAACTCCTACTATGTGATTTCTAATGATATCCCAAGCTAGTTTTCCCTCTGAAGTTGCTGGTCTAGGTATGAGATCATACAAATAAGGCAAAATATTAAGCCACCTATAATGTGTAAGTATACCCTTTGCCCATGACTCATAATTACCCCGTTCCAGAAATACAACTGAAGGGTGAGTAGAAAAACCCATGATAACTCTTCAAATTAAAAGTTTGAGACTAACTGACCTCAATACTGATAGATTAGATCAAATAAAGCCATCCCATGCAAACAAATCATTTCCAAGTGTTGAAACGTCCAAGTAATTGACAGATGTGTGAAAACACAAAATACTGAATAAAAAGTACCTAGTGCAAATTCTAAAAAAATAAATGACAGATCTGGAAATAGCACAGAAACCCCTTTCCAACGCCTCTTTGTTTGTGAAAAACGGAGTCCGTATGCAAAAGATATGGCTCCAGGAGTGCAAAAATATTGTTCTGACTTTGACTGAGAAAAACAGCATCAAAATGGAAAAAACTAAAAATCAGACCTGCACCATCAGATCGGCGCTAGAATCAGCTTTCCAACAGTATCTCGTTTGAAAAAAATGGAGATCATATGCCCATTTTATACCCGATTTACTGAAAGTCTCCTAAAAATGCACAATTAGGTCCTTCAGAAGCCCTGTGGGCTAAAAAAAACTGGCCCCTGGTCCGCTGGGCGACCAAGGGGCTAAGGGCTGGGCTGTCGGCGGAGCCCCTGGTTTCCAATATGACCAGGGGCGGGGGTTTGGGCGACCGTCGGTGGAGAGTGTAGCCCCCAGTCCTTTATATGACCAGGGCTTTCCCTTCAAAGCCCGCGGGGGCCGAAGCTGATGCAGCGGCGGCGGTGGTGGCTAGTGGCCGCCGGGTGGCGGGTGGGTGGCGGCCCCTTCTGAACTGGCAGCGCCCGTTCAAAATCAAAAAAATGCCTTTTTTTACAATTTTTTTCAATTTTCGTGAATTTTACACCTCGAAAATTGTGCCTTGGGGGCCGTACGGCCCATGAGCAAAAAAAATTTGCCTCCCAGATCAACTATGCCCAAATAGGTCATGCCATATATGAAAATATGGGTTTTTGGCCGCTCTGAAAAAAAATCATTGGGCAAGGAAACCAGATCTGAAAACTGCACCAAGACCCTCTCAAATTAGCTGAAGAATCCCAAATTTCTTATGTCAAACCCTTGTAACTCCAAATTCTTCAGAAGTCGAACAGGAAGCAGCAGGTCTGGAGCTCTGATACCATGTAGAAGTTGAGAAATCCAACTTCACAAACCCTGAAGATCACCTACATGCAAATAACCTGTCACAGAAAGAAGAGATGGAGACAAACAAACAGGGTGCTCTGAAAGCTGAAAAATGTATTCATCCGAGAGAGAGTTAAATTACAATGATGAATCCTTATAAAAGGATATTGTGCAACCCTAAAAGAAACCCTAATAGGTAGACATTTAATAATTAATATAATTATTAAATGTCACAAAATGCAACTAAAGTGAAATCTTACGAGAGGAATAAAGGTAATTTAATCAACATGATTAAATTAAAACCTTTACTCTAACAATTTCTTTCAAAATCCTACATACATTTCCCCTTTCATAAAATACCCATATCATTCCTCTCCATCCACCAATACCATTTCTACTAGGAGAAATTTGGATGCCAAATCTAGAATGCATAAATCCCAAAATCCATGTACATCCAAGGATCAACATGTCCCTTCAAAAGTACATGCTAAAGAAAAATAAAATTTGATCCAAAAGAAAAAAGATAAATCCACATGGCCACAAAGAACCATCATGAATAAAAAATTAAAGTAAAAAACCATGTGGATCCCAAACTACTCAAAGAAGTAATGTATCCCAAAGCACAATCAAAATTGGCTTCCAAACTTGTTAATCCAAAAGCTTCTTCCACTCCTAAGTCTTCCAATCCTTTGTCTAAATATCTCTCATTCTCCAAATCCATTTTGAGCATTTATGTCCAAAACACCATTATGTTAAGTCCTCCAACATATTCTCATTCTATTTTGGGCCCCTTTGTCCCAAAATTCATCCCCATTTGTCTATATAACTCTCCAAATTCAAAATCCACCTCTCCTCCACCGCTTCACCACCCCTCAAGGTGTGTGCTAATGTTTATCTTACCAAAATTTTCATCCACTCATCCAAAAAAATTCCAACACCCCATCCATTATCCAACATACACTTTCCATCTTTCCATTCCTCTCATCCATTCCTTTGCATAAATATGTATCCCTTTCCATCTCCCTATCCATTTCATCCCCCTTACCATCATTCTACCAATTTCTATGAGAATACATCCACTTTCCACAATCCATTGTAGTTCATATTCAAGGGATACCATGCATGGAAATATATGCTTGAGTCTTCCCTCCATCTCCCTACCATCCATCCACAATCTCCCAAATCCACCTATCCACATCCTTATCCTCCTTTTTATTCCAAAAAATCCAAATAAATTAAATAAAATAAAATAAAGAAGTAAAGAGAAAACATTTGTCCAATGTTGAAAACCACTTCTTATGGTGCCTTGGGAGAGTACCATGATGAAAATTTTTAAAATAGGCAACATGTGTAATCCACCATCATCTTGCACTCTACACTTGGAGTTAAGATTCATCCATTTTATCCTACCTATTGAATCTTATCCACATCTTCCAATATCCTTCACCCTATCATTCATCCTATCTCATTTTTCCCATCTTATCCAACTGCATCATCCCTTCCCTAATTTGGTGTTGACAAGGCTAAGGATATTTTTAGGCATCATATATCATATCTAGACCACAATTTATCCACATCCCTCAATATCCTTCATACCATATCCCTCATCCTACCTCCATCCTCCTATCCTATCAAAATTATACATCCTCCACTATCCCTCATCCCCTATCACTCATCCTATGCAAATCCATCCACCCTTCCCACCTTTGATCTTGATGAGGAGTCTAGGGGAAAATATCTATGATATCATTCTTACTGCATCTTCCAATATCTACCATCTCATATTACTCATCCTATTTCCTTCCTCCCATCCTATCCAAATCCATCCTCCCTTCCCACATTTGATCTTGATGAGGAGCCTAAGGGTAAAATATCCATGCTATCCTTCCTACCATATCTTATCCACATCCTCTAATATCCCTCATTCTATCATTTGTCCTCCCATCCTATCCAAATCCTCCTCCTTTGATCTTGATCAAGATAAGGGACAAAATATCCTTGAATGCTTTAGACAATGAAATATTTAATTCCTTCACCATTCATTTCCTTTATGCGCTATCCTTCCATCTTATGCATCTTTTACCATATTCCATCCTAAATTACACTCCCTTTCATATGTGGAATATTATTTCTTTGCAATATAACTTCCTTGGAGATCCATCCTCCTATCCTCTATTTAATATCCTCTTATATCCCATCACCATCCATCCAATCAATCCAGCTATCTCCTATCTGCATAATCCCTCTATCCTTCCATCTTTTATCGAGCCTTGGTTCTACCTTGTCATTAGTTCCAATCCATTCTTCAATCCTAACCATCATATCTTCCATACAATCTCATCCTATCTAATCCATTTATTCTCTATCCCCCATCTAATCTTATCATATACCATCTATGTATCCTATAATTATCCTTCCAATCCAACCATACAAAATTACATCTAACCAATACTATCAATCCTAATATGTGTAATCCAATCTTGCAATCTACAACATCATCCATAAGTAATTCATTGATCCTAAACCAAATTAGTTACAGTATAATCCAATTATTATCATAGGGATGTATCCTTCTCAATCCAAATGGTGTTCTTATCATTAAAAACACAATCCTTGGAGTACGCATTGTTCTTATCATTAACTTTTCTATTTGCATGGTCATCAATCAATCAATCATTTTTCAGCTTGACTTGGAGCATAGTCCTTGTTTTCTTTTGGTTTTTTGTGCAAGTTTTCTTGTTGCTTTAAAAAAAAAAAAATTTACATCTATCATGGTCTTTTCGCCATATTTCCACAATGGAATCTTGGTTTTCCATATCATGGAGTTATAAGACATATGTTTGTATTTGACCTTTTGATCATGTACTTGGTACATTGTCACACAATAGCACAATAGGAAATTAGTGCCAAATTTTGTGCTAGATTTTAGTGTATTTTACTCCATCATTTGGAGTCATCTAATGACATAAAAGTCGGTGAAAATTAGTTTCTTCGTTTCATTGTTGGTTCTTGTGTCATCGTTGGCACCCACTTTTGTGTTAGAAATAGCACCAAAAACTTGGTGCCAGCAATAGAGTCTCCTTTGGCACCGAAAATTGACTTCAGAAATAACGCCTAAATTGGCACCCAATTTGGTGTCTAGTTTTGCTCCTAGTTTTGCTTCCAGTTTTGCTTCCTATTTTTCTTCCACTTTTATGTCTAATGTTGCTTCTAGTTTTTCTTCTAGGTTTGCTTCCATTATTGCTTCCAATTGTGCTTTCGATTTTGCTTCCATGTTTGCTTTTGATTGTGCTTCCAAATTTGCTTCCAATTGTGCTTCCAATTTTGCTTCCAAGTTTTCTTCCAGATTTGCTTCCGCGTTTGCTTCCACTTTTGCTTCCAGTTGGATTCCAGGATTGCTTCTTGTTTTGCTTCTAATTTTACTTCCAATTTTTCTTCCGGTTTTGCTTCCAATTTTGCTTCAAATTTTTCTTTGAGTTTTTCTTCCAGTTTTCATTCCAGATTTGCTTCTAGTTTTGCTCCTGATTTTGCTTCCAGGTTTGCTTCCAAATTTGCTTCTGGTTTTGCTTCCAATTTTGTTTCAAATTTTCCTTCTAGTTTTGCTTCCAGTTTTGCTTCCAGATTTGCTTCTAGTTTTTCTTTCGGTTTTGCTTCCAAGTTTGCTTCCTATTTTGCTTCCAATTTTGCTTCCTGTGTTCCTTCCAATTTTTCTTCCAGTTTTGCTTCCAGTTTTGCTTTCAGGTTTGCTTCCAATTTTTCTTCCAAGATTTCTCTTGGTTTGCTTCTTGTTTGGCTTCCATTTTTGCTTCCAAGCTTGCTTCCAATTTTGTTTCCATATTTTGTTTCAGTTTTTCTTCCAATTTTGCTTCCAAGATTGCTTCTAGTTTGGCTTCCATTGTTGCTTCCTTTTTTGCTTCTAAAAACGCTTCTTGTTTTGCTTCCTTTTATTAATTTAATATTTTTTATTTTAATTTAATTCGTTAAATATATGATGCCTCTTAAATAACTCATATGATTATAGAGTAAGTAATTTAATTATTTAAGTCATATGTTTAAATAACAAGATAATTATTATAACATGATCACCATCTATAATTAAAACAAGTGAGTAAAATATCTATAATTTAATTGAATTTGACAACATCCATCCTAAGCAGTAAATTAAAATCATCATATGTAATAAATATCCATCCAAAAATCATCGACCACTTTTAGCATATATAAATTGACAAGTCAATACTAATAAGATCATCATCATATATAACTAAAACAAGTGAAAATAAAATATTCCAGTAGATCAATAACATGTCAAAATGATACATGTCCAATAGTTGACATAAGTCAAAATGATACATGTACAAATGATATAAGTAAAAATGATAAATTATTTAACTTAAATTGATACAAGTCAAGATGATACATGTCCAAATGATATTATTGAAAATGATAAATTTCAATATGATACAACTCAATAATATGGTACTATAGGCCTTGAAAATGATACATATGATAGTAACCATGAAAAGAGGCATCATAATGATATATCAACAATGATCCATGATGTAGCCTATATGATCATGAATGTCACTGGGCACTACCAACAACTGCCTCATCATCATCACCACCATTGTGATCATCATCATCATAACAATATATCAACAATGATACATGATGTAGTCTATATGATCATGAATGTCATTGGGTACTACCAACAAATTCCTCATCATCATCATCATCATCATTTTCATCAGCCTCGGTGCCTTCCATATCTATGTCATCATCATCCTCTTCCATGTGATCTATACTAGCAAAACCAATATTTTTTGGATCTATATCATGATGAGGATCATCTTGATCTTCTGGAAGACCCGTGTTCTGCAAAAAAAAAACATTTAAAATGAAAAGTTAATATTTATTTCATGCAATAATTTATTTTTTTGTTATATATCTAATATTGAAACATATGAGAAAAAACCATAATCATATTACATCATATCAAAGTGCACATATCATAATAAAATTTCAAAAAAGTTACAGCTAATATGTGATTCCAATGATTTAAAACATGCAACAATTCTAATAAACGTTAGTAAAGATCATAAAAAAATTGTTATACAATTTAACTATCAACTATAAATTCTATTACATAACCTTAAGTTCCAACCCTTTGCAAAAGAATGAGGAGACTGCAAGAAGATTGGTTATAGGGGGCATTGGTACAGGAGATGGACATGGCTCTTCCAAGCCATCTGCTGAGATGGTTTCATACAAAAATGTGGAAGATATCCCCGTTTCTAGAGAGCTCATGATTCAGGTTGATACAAAAAATGATGTTGTTTTGGTACCCATATATGGCATCATGGTTCCATTTCATGTAGCCACCACCAAGAGTGTTACAAGCCAACAATATGGAGGGAATTCTTATATAAGGATAATTTTCAATGTTCCAAGTACTGGCTTTAATGCCAACTACATGCCAACATTGAAATTCCTTAATAGTATTTATGTTAAGAAAATTGCCTTTAGATCCAAGGATTCAGAGCACATCAACCATGTGGTATAAATGATTAAATACCATAGATGATCTATAGCAATGGAAGAGTCTAAAAAAGAAAAGAGAGCTACATTGGTGACTCAGGAGAAACTTTAGCTTTAAAAAACAAAGGCAATTAGGCTGGCATACTTGTGGATAAGGCTAGCATTTGGTGGAAGAGGAAGAAAGATGACTGGAACTCTGGAGGCCCACCATAATTGATTTCGGTATTCAACCATGAGAGTAGAAGAAAGAACTGATATCATGTATCAAAACATTAAGCATGCATTCTTCCAACCAGTGGAAAAGGACATGATTACTTTTCTTCATTTTCATTTGCATAACCATATCATGGCATGGGAACCAAGAAGACCAAGGATGTCTAGTTTTATGTGGAGGTAATGGATGTGTTCCAAACTTTAGGAGGGGAAAGAAGGTCAAAGTATGATCTTGATGAAATTGAGGAAGAACAACAAGAGAGGGATGGTAAAAATAAAATCAATGCATAGTTTCAAGGATTTTTCAAGCAAGTAAGAGAGCTATGGGAGCAGCTTCATCTAAAATATTTTGAACTAGAGTTTGATGTACCATTTAGAGACCTTGGTTTTCATGGAGTTATGTTCAAATCCTCTGCTTTTATTGTTCCTACGGTAAATTGTTTGGTAGAGTTGGTGGAATTCTGTTTCTTAGTAACTTCAACTTTCAAAAACAAAGGAAATTAGGCTAGCAAACTTGTGGATCGGGAAAACATTTGGTGGAAGAGGAAGAAAGATGACTGGAACTCTGGAGACCCACCATTATGGATTTTGGTATTCAACCATGAGAGAAAAAGAGAGCTAATATCATGTATCAAAACATTAAGCATGTATTCTTCCAGTCAATGTAGAAGGAGATGATTACTTTGCTTCATTTTCATTTGCATAACCATATCATGGTGTGGGAACCAAGAAGACCAAGGATGTCTAGTTTTATGTGGAGGTAATGGATGTGGTCCAAACTTTAGGAGGGGAAAGAAGGTCAATGTATGATCTTGATGAAATTGAGGAAGAACAACAAGAGAGGGATGGGAAAAATAAAATCAATGCAGATTTTCAAGGATTTGTCAAGCGAGTAAGAGAGTTATGGGAGCAGCCTCATCTAAAAGATTTTGAACTAGAGTTTGATATACCATTTAGAGAGCTTGGTTTTCATGGAGTTCCTTTCAAAGCCCCTTCTTTTATTGTTCCTACGGTAAATTGTTTGGTAGAGTTGGTGGAACTACCTTTCTTAGTAATCACTATTAGTGAGATTGAGATTGTTAACCTTGAGAGAGTAGGACTTGGGAAAAAGGAATTTGATAAGGCTATTGTTTTCAAAGACTTTAAGTGGGATGTACTCCACATTGACATCCTTCCTCAATCTTTTCTTGATGGCATCAAGGAATGGCTGAACTCCATGGATATAAAGTATTATGAAAGTAGAATGAACTTGAACTGGTGGCCAATTTTGAAGACTATTACTAATGATCTAGAAAAATTTATTGAAGATGGTGGCTGGGAATTTTTGAATATGGAAGCTAGTGATTCTGATTTTGATAATTTAGAAGAGTCAGATCAAGGATATGAACCCTCTGATGTAGAAGAAGAATTAGAATTAGATGAGGAAGGTTTAGAAGATGAATCTCTTGTGGAGTTAGATGAGGATGAAGAAGAAGAAGAAGATCTGAAGGGGAGGAAGGTAAAACATGGGATGAATTAGAAACCAAAGCTAGAAATACAAATAAGGAAAAATGAAACAAGTTTGACAGTGAAGAGAAAAGGCAACGATGAAAGGTAAAAGCTACAGGGAAGTCTCAGACACCTGATATTAGAGATTCAAGAAGAATTCTTGCCAAGAGGCATAAAGTTAGATGAATTGAGTTCATCTACATTCTTCTACTATTTATTCATGCACATAAATGGTTTAGTTGCTTATGCAAATGATGCATATATTTTAACTTGATCAGTGATGTTACTTCGGTAGTTTGACTTCTATGACAACCAACCATTAGGCCTTTTTGTTTGGGAGCACGCTTTTTTTTCTAGTTAGCTTTTTTGGATAGCTCTACTTGGTGTTAAGGAAATTCCATTTATCTTTTGAATGTTAAGTCTAGTATTACACACTTCTCTATGTTGATCAGATCAGGTTGCAAGTTTTTAACTATTGATTTCTTTATTTATGGAGTTTTTTAACTTGGAAGACAAGAATTCACTCTTTTTTTAAATTAGATGGACAAATTAACTGGCTAGTTAGCTACACCGAGTCATGTAGACTAGAAGGATGTGTTAGATCTATAAGATGCCTGCCAAGATGCATCAAAACATTCTTACATGTTAAAAGAATGGAAACATTGTGAGGGAGGATGGAAAAGATGCATGTGGATCACTTAGTAGAATGGAAACATGAATTCAAGGAAGCACTCCTTGAGATACCAAGGAAACACTCCTTGAGATACCATGTTTGAGAGAAAAGAAGATAAACATGGGACTAAATTACTCAAATGATACAACTCATAACTTTAATGAGGACACATAAGAGATATTAAAAGACAATGGTCATTAATTAAAATATGTGATGAAAATAAGGCATGACTGTCACCCACTACGCTTTAAGGAAAACAATATTTTTCCTCAACATGAAATAATGGGACAAGCGAGTGGGATCTAGGGCCAACAAAGAAGCACTTCAAAACTCATCATATGCATCAATAAACAACTCAACACAAGAAATGAAAATTGACATATTAACACAACAATATCCAACTAAGTTATCGAAAGTCAACTATTGATACCTCGTTCTCCATCTAGAATAAAAAATCGGCCCACTTTTTTATTTGTAACTTTTCCTTTTCAAATTGCTTTGGATGTTGGTCATATTTTCCTTCTGTCAAAACATTGCACATGGACTAGTTAAACTAATTAATATGCAATCATTTACTTTTTCCTAGGGAATTAAAAAAAATATCATTTAACATATTAAATATACTTACAAATTTATAGATCAAAGCCTGTAAACCTTTCTAGCCACTCTGATACGTGGCACAAATTTTTTGAAGCCTAGCCTGGGAGGCCTTGTCCTAAAACATATACTAATTCAATTTAACTATGCACAAATACAATTTAAAAATTGTTTAATTAATTTGATATAATCTTATGAGAAAATTCAAATACCTACATACTCTCCTCACCAAACTTCCTCCGTGCTTCAGAATTCTCATATGATTTTACAAGCTCTTTCCATACTTTGACTCTTACATCAATTGGTCTTTTTTTGAGCCTTAGCTCAGGAGGGATTTTTTTTATCTTCTTTTTTTGGTTGCACCGAAATCTCTTGCAATTTTGAGACATTCATAGCTTTACCTTCTTCACAGACCAACCTGTGCCAAATTCAGTCTCCATGTCATTGATAACCGCTTTTTGTAGGTGTATGTGTATATTTGAGAATGGAAAATGTAGATGGTCTTTGAACCATTGAAGGCATGATTCCTTCAACCTATTCACAAACCCTTTTCCAGCAGCTATCATTCAAACTTCCCTTGAAACCACATCGTATTCTATCTTGCTATTGTAGCTACCAATGCAAGAATGAAAACTTGGCGTGATGGAAGAAGTTTGTGTCCCAGGAGTGAGTGGGATAGTGGAAGCCTCTACTCCATGTTCTACACTCCTAGAGTTTACTGTTACTGATTTCCTCCTGGATCTTTTGCTCGATCCAAGACTACTTGGGGAATCAATTGATTCCCTTTGACACAGTTGATTTGGTTGCAATGTTTGAGGGGTTTCACTAGATCAATTTTCTATGTATCTAGCAAGCATTGTCTAGTGCACATCATCCAAATTGTTCACTGCCTCTTCCCCCAATATGGAAGCCAATGCCTCTTTATCTTTGTCAGTCACATGTCCCTATATATATATATAAATAAATTTCTTCTTTTAAATTTAAAAAGTAAAAAGTAAAAAGTAAAAATGAAAGAAACAAGGGAAACATTTACAAATATATAAATTGATAGTGAATTACCTCATTGTGGCCAGAGTCTGCTCACTTTTTTCTCTTCCCTCTATCACTTGACATTTTGAGGTGACCTAGGGAAAATTATTTTCATCCAGTTTGTGGAGGTAAAAAAAGTACACACTGTCAGGTATGAAATTTTTCATCCAATTTGTGAAAGTTTTACCTTAAATGACTCTCTTTTTGGATTTAAGCACTTATGAATCAACTACTTGTGCACCTATATAGAATATAAATATTTTTGAAAGGATATAAATGAATGCAAAATCAAACAAATGTATTGTAAAAAAATCAGCGCAACTGTATAGAATGGTAATCTTTGGGGGATAAAAAGGGCACGAAGTGTGGTTTTATTGAGATTTAACACAGATAGGTCCCATGCTCGAGTCACATCTACTGATTAGAAAGAAAATGAATGTGTGCACATAATCAATTCAAAACCACAAGCTCAGTGTTCTGTAAAAGAATAAGTGAAAATTAGTAATAGCTAATTTAAGCCTGAAGGTCTCACAAATTTGAGGAAATGATCTATTATTTATCTATCATCTCAAACTCCCTATCACCTCATATTGTCTCGACTAACCTCTATTCCCACAAGACTTGGTTGCAATGGGGTGGATGCAGTTTAACGACTTGTCTTGAAAACACTCGACTACTTTTTTATGGAAGGAAGATTTTAGGAATCAAACCAGAAATAGAAAGCTTGGGATGGGAATGATAAGTGAACTAGGGCATTTGGGTTTCAAAAACACATTCACTGCTCTCAGATGCAAAGGAAATAATGTAATGTCTACAATTTTACTCTCCTCCTTTGCAACCACATGAGACTTGAACGATTCATGTGTAAACAAAATAATATTCACAACCCTTTCTTCACAATATCTCCATTTAATCCAAACAAAAAAAATTGTGGGAATGAAAAACACAAATTGTAACCTTACCTATGGTGTCACAAACTAAATCGAATTTTTGATCTACTTGCTTGTAGCCCTCCTTCACATTATTTTTCCCCTTTTTCTCCTCTCTTCCTTCACGTGACTTTTTTCTCCTGTCATCTCTTCCTTTTGCATGTGGGAAGTTTTAAATTTTTTTTCTTGATTTAGTAGTCGGCGTAGCAAAGTGTTCCTAATTTATCGCTGCCTTCCAGCCAAAAAAATGTAATCTATTTTGGATGCAAAAGGTAGTGCAAAGTGTGCCTAATTTAGCATCTAGCAGTGCAAAATGATGCATTTTACTTGGAAGTTGATAAATAAATTGATCCTAAATTGACTTCATCTTCATATGTACCAAGGGAGCAGTCATGGTTCCCTATTTTATCTATTCCTTATCCCATGTCAATTTTGTGGGTGCAAAACTAATAGAGGTTAGATTTGTGAACTCAAAAATGACCCCTATACAACTAGAGGAGTCATCTAAAGTGTGAAATATATGTCAAATATATGTCTAAAGTGAGGTTTTGTGTTGGATAGCATATTCGTTGAAATGATATGATTGGTGTAGTAAACATTATTTATTATGTTGTGTATTATAGGGGAGAGATGAGGCCATGGCAACAGATCGTGTCATATCAAATGAGGACATAACAGATGAAGCGAGACATCAAGTACTCAAATTTTGACTTAACTTAGGAAAAAATGATTTGATGGAATTTTGTGATACATCCATATTTTTTCACAGTATTATTGAAATTTATAATGTATTATCTAATCTTGACATAAATTAATGCATGTTGTTGATTATTTTAGATGGAGATTGGAGCAAATGTAGAGCTTGAGTGTTCAACTACCAAAAGAAGAAGATATGTACGTGGAAATGGACCTAAAATTGTTAAATCATGTAGACGACAATGGGTGGAAGAGGATATGACAATGGATCTTCCAGACACAACAAATTATTGCACTGAACAAGAGGTTGGTCAAGACTATATTACATGGGATGAATACTTTGAGAAAATTGTTGTTTGTGGATGTTTTGTATGTCATGGAAAGAAACAATTCAAACGAGCAATTGTACAAAGACATTACATATATGATAAGCTTCCAGTTGGTAGTATGCCTCCTACAATCAATACAAATCTAATAGGAATTTTGGTAAGGAATTTTACAATTTGATATAAATAACATGTATAATTCATTTAAACATTATTTTATATTATTTAAATAGCTAATTTTTTTGTCAATGGATATTTTCAGGATAAAGTTCTTGGTTTAAAGTTTCCTAGATCACCGACTTCCAGCCTAGAGGGAAATGATCATTTGTCATATGATACATCTAACAAAAACATGTGCCAATATACTAGCTCAAAAGATGAGGAATTGATGAAAATAAGTCACAGAACAAGAACCGGTTTAAAGATGCATAATTTGCTTAAAGACAGGGGGAAGGTGGACTACATACCCTATGAGAATGAATGTGATGGAGATGATGACTTTCCCCTAAGTTTGAGATCAATTTACAAAGAGACATTTGATCATCAACTATATTGTGCTTGGCCTAGTGATCAACAACTACCTAGAGTGTACGAGGTGTTACAATTTTGGGGATACAGCTACATGATACGACCCTCCAATATTCATGGAGTGAATCTAGGCCTCTTTATTGTCCAAAATGTACATGTGGGATCTAAACATAGAAACAATTTAGAACAAACCACTAGGATATTAATGCCATAGTATGGTCCATCATATTACAGTGGTGAATGGAGAAGGCTAGCAGAATATCAGCCTAGCATGTCAGCATATGGTCTAAATTCGAATATGTATACACATCGTCTCCAATTGGAAAGTGGAAAAGAAATTAATTGAGGTCATCTTATCTATATAGATGGATGTGCATACAGACACAAAAATATTGTAGGATTTATAAATAGTAGTAAGGGAAGGGACCCTAATGTAAGACCAAATTGTCAATTTGTTTAGGTTATAAATGATAAAGATGGAGATATGGAAAGAGAGGCTGATATATTGATAATGGTTGAGGCTATTAAGGACCTTATCATTGGGGATGAGTTATTGATTGATTACCCATTCTTAAAATGCACTCTTGCACAAAAGAAAAGGTAAGAACAAGGTCTCCCTAAGGATGTTCTTAAGGGCAGAAAACCAAACAATAATAAATGAGTGTGGACTGATGTTTTATAAACTATGTTGTTAAAATTGTGTTTTATTTAAATTATTGTATAAAAAAGGTAGTCTATAAAATAATGTTCCATTATTCAATTGATATATATATATATGTTCATACAATTTTTATTTTTATTTTTTAAGCCATATTTGATTATATTTCTTTGAAATTGATATATTTATGATCTATCCAATTGTTGGCAAACATTAAATAATGCTTGTGTTTGTTGATAGGTAGAAGATGTTGATGAAACACATACTAATACCCATGATCCAACTAGGTTATTAAGATTTGGATGGGATGATCCAAACCATCCTTTAAACAATACCAAGGTGAAAAGAGAAAGTTTGAAGAGATTAATACCACTTGATAAATTTGAAGAGTTGATGAGTTATATATACACTTATGAGATGCTACCTAGCCTTAATGATGATGATCATGATTGGGAAAATGGAGTGCATGAAGAAGGATTGAATGAAATGCTTACAAGTTTCTTTGGGGATGGAAACAATGATGCCAATAATGATCAATGGCTAACAGTAACGATGATAGTAGGGGTAATTACCACCAACATAATGTTGATGATAACAACCTGAAAGACTCCATCAAGCAAGCAACGAAGACACCTGTGTTCAAATCAGGTGCAAGTAGAACCTCAAAACTGGCATGCACATTAATATTATTATAAATCAAGTCACTATTTTGTTAGTCAAACAAAGGATTCACTACCCTACTCAAGTGAGTTGAAATCTATTTCTTACTTTGCATTGTCAATTGGTGTACACAATTCGTCAACATTCATCGACTTCATTTATATTTCTTTAAGGGGATTTTAAAAACATATATTATATATAAATAGTCCTAGTATAGATTGACATATCAAACATGTTCATCATAAGTCAAACATTCAATTGATTTAATCTCTGAAAAACTAAAATATTCCCTAAAGAGAATGTGTTGCCATCAACTTGCAAAGAGGCACGTTTGTTGTTGGTTGAGTTGGGGATTGAATAAAAGAAAATTCATTCATGTAAAAATGATTTCATTTTATAAAAATATGAATATCAAAACAAGGTAAAATGTCTTGTATACAAAGAGAAGAGATATATACAAATGTACAAGGTCCTACAGTTCCAAAGATGGTTTTACGTCACATGCCAATTATACCTAGACTTCAACGAATGTTTCTTTGCAAGTCACTTCCACAATTAATGGAATGGCATGCAAAGAACATGAGTAAAGATGGATTCATGTGAATTCTAGCTGACTCCAAAGCAAAGAAACACATAGAGGAAAAATGGCCAAGAAAACTTAAAGATGAACCCCATAGTATCAAGTTTGGTCTTGCAATTGATGGAGTGTGCCCATTCTCTTTCTTGAGCTCAAATTATAGTGTTTGGCCAGTCGGATTGATAGTATACAATATTCCCCCATGGATGAGTGTTAGAAAGGAGCACCTTATGCTGACTATCATTATTCCAAGAAAACATCAAGTTAAAAACATGGATGTTTATCTTGTGCCTTTTATTGATGAGATGCAACTACTATGGAAAGGCATAAGAATGTATGACATATCACGTCCTTCATGTTGTATGGTGTGCTATGTTGTACTATTCATGATTTCCCAGGACTTGGTGTTTGTTCTAGTAAGATAAAATATTTACGTATTTACACTCAATTTATTTTCATCCCAACTTTCATACTTAGTTTTATACTATTTTTTTATGTTATTAACATTACTTGTTGAGTTGTGGGGCTTCAAACAAAGGGTATGTTTACATGTCCAACATGTGCAGAAAAATTTCAAGGGCAGTATTCTAAAGATCTACATAAATTTATTTATGCAAACGACAGGGTTTTTCTACCACTAGATCATAGGTTTAGAAATTGCCAGAAGAATCAATTTGATGGAAAAGTTGAAAATAGAGGCCCTCCCATGATTATGGGCCTATGTGATTGGCTTAAGAAGTATGAAGATGTTGAATTGAAAGCTTGGGAGGATTTTTTTGATTGGGGTGATTCAATTGAAGAACCAGAACAAGTTGTAGTTCATATGCCAAAAGGAATGAAAAGGAAATCCATATTTTATGAGCTCCCTTATTGGAAGGATCTATTAATATCTCATCTATTAGATCCTATGCACATCTTCAAAAATGTCCCAAATTCTATATTTTGACATATATCAAGAAAACGGGACACCTTGTCTTCAAGGAGAGATATTGCTCTTTCACAGACCAAATTTGATAGAAAGAATTTGTGGCCAAGCAAGGAAAATGAAACATATGCAGAAGCTCCATGGATTTTTTTTAAAAAAGAGCTAGACCAACTAAAAAATTTCATATGTTCAATAAGGACACCTACTGGATATGGGTCATCATTGGCTAAAGCTTTTACAGTTGATGGACATACCACAAGATTTAAAACATATGCTTTTCACAATTTAATGAAGGTATTATATATCATCATTTAACATTTACTGGTAAGATTGATTAAGTACTAAATATATTTTGATATTTTTTTGTGTGAGAAAAAATTACTAATGACCTTTTCATAAATGTGTTTGATAGCATATCATACCATTAGCAATTAGGGGGAATTCCTATCTTACAGTTGACTTAAGGAACGCCATAAGTCGATTGTCAGCATTTACAAGGTATGTGGTTATATGAAATGTTCATGTATGAGAGACATAGAGATATTATATTGCATTTTAATTTATGACTAAAGGTTCATACTAATTTACTATTCTTATATTAAGTGTGTGACCTCCAAGGAGATCCACGAATCTGAAGTGCCAAATTGGAAGAAGGAAATTGCAAAAATTGTATGTGTATTTGAGAAGGAGCTTCCTACAAGTCCATTTACCTATACACCTAGTCAATGACATTGAATTAGTTGGTGTCATATCAATGAGGTGGATGTTTTTCTTTGAGAGGTATATGAAAACTCTTAAAATATTTATCCAACAAAGGGAACATCCAGAGGTTTGCATAGCTAAAGGGTATGTATTGAATGAAGCATTTTTCTTCTTGTGTGAATTCCTTGGTAAGGATTTTGAAGATGGGTCACACGTCCGGGATGAAGAATGAGCATCAAATATTATCGATGGAGAAAAACCACAATCTAATGGTGTTGAAGTAGAATTAGTAAGTAAATTCATGATCAGTGTGGTTGTTTTTCTTGTAATCAGTAATTTACTCTGTAATTTATTTGTCAAATTAACAACATGACATTTGGAGTTTTAAATAAACATGTTGACATGTAATAGGTGTAGATGAAATTTCTATACTCGACAAGTTCATTTTGCACCACATGGACTTTATGAACAAATGGATTGATCTGTATGATAAAAAGAGAGAAGTGTTAGAAACAAGGAGATAGATTAAGAGATCGAACCCAAAAAATACTCCAATTCCCATTGATATGCTTGTGGAATGGGGTAAATATTGCACACTAGAATGGGTTACTGAACAAATTCAAAATCAAATAGAAGATGTAGGTATAGATTCAAACATAACAGAAGATGAAATCAACATGTCCAGAGGATGTGAAAGAAAGGTACAGTTGGAATTTTACAAAATGTTGTTTCCTTACAGTTTTGACACTATTAACTATTTTAATATTAATCATTATATTTTTTTCACTAAAATAAATGGTCTTTCACAGCCAAGGAAATATCCAGCAATGTGGGTATATGGTCGGCATTATCATGTAGAAAGTGTAGATGTAAAGAGATGATCCTTCGATTGTGGCATCATGGTTGACTTCAAGCAATCCACTCGAATAAGCTCAACATATAAGAATATAATTGAATGGAATCTACAATATGATAGGAAAATACAAGAAATTATTGAGTTGGATTTGATAGGTTGTCATAAGGTCCTAATACTTTAGTTAATAAACACATTCATGTATCGACCGGGTAGTGTCCAAAGGCTGTATGCAATAAAAGACATCTCAATTATCTCTCTCTCAGGTTTCCTATATACCAAACCACTGAATAAAACTCTAAAGGGATTCTAACTTTGAAAGTAGTCTATCATCTATCTAGAAAGCTCGAAATAAATTAAACTAGAAAGTAGAAAACTATGAATCTAAAAAGCATCACCACTAAGCTAGAAAGCATGGAAATGATTAATCTAAAGAATGTGTAAATTGTTGAAAAGTAAAACTCGTAAAGAAATTAGGAAACATTGATCTAGTGCAAAAGATAACAATCCAAAAACTAACATAAAACGATTTAACAGAATCAACTAAAGGATGGTGCTCTAAAACTTCAGATACTAAATTCAGAGACTACGGACTTAGATACAACTTGTAGGATTGACACTAATAGTATGACACACATGAAAATGAACTCCAATTTTAATTTTTATCTATTCAAGAAAAGTATAGAATGAAAAGTAATATACTTATCTATCTATAACCCTCGAGTGGCCAGCTCTCAAGTGTTTCTACAGCTATCTTAGATTACATGCACTAGTAATCTCCAAGTTACTTCATTCAAAGGACTCCATTCACATTACTCAGTAATTCAAAGTGTGGCGGGAAAACTCATTTTTATTCATATGGTAGTTTTTCTCAAAAAGACATATTGGCAACATAATGGTGGTCTTTTGTATTCATCATTTGCAATACTTACATGTGTTTATATGAAAGTGGTTAACAAAATCCTACTTTCCAATCAATAAAGTCTTTAACAGATTGTCAACAACTAATGGACTTTTAAGCCCATGAAATGAAATATTAAAGAGGCTTGGCACGAGCCATAAATTTTTTGAAACTGAAAATAACAGAACTGTGAAGACTAGGCCCATAACATATGCTCTTGAAATTTTGGCGCCCGCTCGCTTGTTTTCAACAATGTTAAGACTTGCATTCATTTACCCTTTTGACTGGAATGGTGACCAGGAGTGGAAGTTGACCTATGGAATGCTTAAGAACTAAATCATTAAATCAGCATAAGTTAGCTTATTTTGACTAATTTCAAGAAGTAAAGTTTGCATGCTTATTCATAAAAAGAGAGCAATCATTTATCCTAAAGGTAATTAATTAGCAGGGTAAATTGGGCTTAAGGTTATAGGTTTGCATATTAAGTCCATTATATTGATAAGGTTATTTTTACCTCATCATTTCCTCCCCTTCCTAAGCCTGATTAAGTCCTCCTACTATATAGTATGTTCCCTATCCTTAATTGCTTTTATTCATCTCCCCATACTTGGTACTGAGATCATACAAGTTGTCTGCTTCTGTATCTAGCTACTTTGGATCCCTCAAGAATCCCTGATGAAAAGTGACTCTTTGTACATACCTTGCAAAACTGTCATCACTTTGGTCTAGATTGGTATATTCTGAAGGAGGTGGTGAAAGAAGGAGAGGAGTTATGTACCTCATACCAATCCAATTAATCTTCAATTCTTCAAGGATTTTGGCCAAAGCTACTGCTCTTCTATAGGACCATCTAATATTAAGGGGTGAAATTATTTCCCTTTTCTTGAGATACATAGGAAGATGGGTATATCACTCATCACATGCATGCCAAGTTGGTCCTATCAGTTTTGGCCCTTGTTTTTGAAAGTGATCATAGCACAACCAAAGGTTGTTATTGTATTTTCCTTGTACTTCCTTTTTAAGTCAAACACCTAGAAATTGTGCCTTGAAAGAGAAGGGATTCCTATGGGATATCTCATTTGCAACCCCCACGGCCCTTTTTGCATGTGCATATTCTATAAATCTATCTTCTCAGTGAAGTTGATTTCTCATTGTCGACAAGAATTATCTCAATTGCACTTCTCCCACAAAGAAATTAACAAATAAATCTGTATATTTTTCTAGGAGAAAATTATGAACAAAGAACTCACATAACAAATCTTGTTGTTCAAGGAGTGACTCAAAAAATATCTTTACAAATTCCTTGTCATTAGGATCATGCGGCTGATTTTGGCGAATTCTTTGTAGCTTTCATCTTAAGAGTTGTTCATTAAGAAACATGGTGTACAACCTAGATGGTCTTCTACAAGCTAATAATAATTCACCAATTTCACAAGCATCCTATTTACCCCTATATGCTTGATGAAAGGATTCTTTTAACATTACCAATTCCCTCTTTAGCCTATTATTCTCAAATTCCACATCCCTTAAAAGATATCAATGCTCTATCCATTTCATTAATATTGGAGGGATGCATACCTAGAACCATTCTATAACAATAGGTTCAATTTGTGTCTCCTTTGTTTCCATAATTGGTTTAGTGTCACTCTCTTGCAAATCTTGCTCTAATTCCATAATCTTTCTCATAGAAGCATTCAATTTAGTCTCCTGTCTACTCCTTTCTTCTTCAAAAGCACTGAATAATTGCATAAAATTATTTTTCAAGTCTTGAATATGCTTATGTTTCTCAAACAGAGCAACCTTGTGTTGTTTATCTTGTTGATTCCATTGTTGAATATAGTACTGTAGCTATTCAATGAGCTTGTCTTTTTCCTCCATTTATACTTTCAATCTTACAATTTCTTGGTCCCTTTCATTTATAATGGCAGCTTGCACCTCAATTTCTTCTTTTTTCCAGTTAATTTGTGCTTCATCATTTGGCAGCCTGGTTCTTAGTTCCACAATTTTTGCTTTTAACTTTTCTAATTCCTCACGTCTCTGGCTGAATTATGTATCCCCTATGTCCACAAATAAGGATGAATGAGGAATTTCCACATCAGCATGAGGCACATTTTCTTCCTCATTATCCTCAGGAAGGAATAAGTGAGGTGCTTCTTTATCAACATGAGGCACATTTTCTTCAATTTCAGGCATATTTCCCCCTCTATCAAGAAAAGGAGAAAATCCCCCCACAGGCTCATCTTCATTCTGCTCTGAGTGTGGTGACTGTGTTTTCTCCACCTCCTATTCTTTGGGTGATGGGGTTTTTTGGTCCTCTTCGCTAGGAAATTGATCACCTTGCTTTTCTATTTCATCAGGTGGACTATCATTTTCTACCACCTTGGCCTTCTTCCTTTTGGAAGTATTTCCTATGTCCTAGGGTTTAGTTTCATTGGACCCTTAAGACAACCTTTTACTTCTTCATAGAGGATTTTTTTGAAAGGTAACTTTTCTTTTTTTTTCCTCTTAAGAGGAGGTTCCTCTTCATCTCTAGAGTGCACAATTTCCACCTCCCCTTCCTATTCTAGGGTTTATACCTCATTCGACAAAGTTTCCAGCACATCACTGCTGGGAGCCGTTGAGGTATGTTGGGATTAAAGAGCATCTAATACCTCCAAGGAGGGTTCTAATGACTGTTCTTTTTGCTTGGAAGATTCTCCCTCCTCAAGCGACCTTCCTAGTTCTACATTTTCAAATTTTTGCAAAAACCTTTTCCACTTCTTTTCTGGATTTTTGCAAAAATGATATTTGCATATTAACTGTATGAGACCATGATGTTTGAGAGGCCCTATCCCAACTTTGTACTTTTCCATCATAGAGGTGACTAAATGACACAGGAAAGCTGGTAAATTTACCCTAAGAGAAGGGTCCTTAATGTCATGGTGTAGATGAGTCAGCAAATGAAAAGGGGGTCCCTCTACCATAGTCATTTGTCCCTCATAGGTTAAATACTTAATTATCTAGGCTACAACAGACCTCTAGGGTTCTAGAAGAGACATTCTATGGATTCCCTTATTTTGTCCCCTGGTGCTTATGTCATTACAGGTTGCGGTTCCCCTTCTCTATGAAATAGTTCTATTATTTTTTTATAGGGAACATGAACATTTTCATTTAAATCAATTCCCTTATTTTTGAGATTGGAAAGACGAGCAATGGTTTTTGTACTTACCTAGAATTGCTTGCCGCACACCGAGGTTTTCCCATCTATGAAATTCTCAACAAATTCCTTCACAAGCTGCTTTGTATACCCTTGAAATTTCTTCATGAATTCTAGCCACCCAACTTTTTGAAATAAAGCTACAATATTGCCCAATGCCAACAATGGAGCTATAGAAGTTGACTCAGACTTCTTCTTAGCTCCTCGCATTTCCTTTGTTTCTTTGCTAGTCAGTGAAATTATTCAAAACTCTATAATTCTTTCCTTACTGAATTGCAGACAAAAAAATAATTTTGTGTTGATATACCAATGGAGGAGTTAATTATCACCTTTCTTGTCACCTTACTAAGTAATTATGATGAGCTTTCATGGGGAATTACACAACTATTGTCTTACTTTTAACAATCGTGTAAAGGCTCAAGTTTCAAAATTACAAGGAGGAACAAATCATGCCAATTAATTAGCCTTTATTCAAAATAAGTACTAACTCTTTAAATAAATAAATTTGTACTTACCTTATGTCTTGTCATTAGATCAAATTTCACTCACTTGTGCTGATGTAATTGGATAGTCATATGGTTGGTGAGGGTGGCAATGGATAATAATGGCATGGATGGGATCGTTGAAGTGGCAACAGAAATTATAATGATAAAAAACTATCATAATAATTTTATTTATTATGGAGGGATTCGGTATAATGTGGCAGAATAATAATTAAGGAGTAGATCTCAAAGCAGTATAAAACCAAATGATAGGCATGCACGGAACTTAGGAAAAATTAAAATACTGGAAAGAAAATTTACAAAAATCTGGAGCATTAACAAAAAATGCAATTGAAGTAGAGGAAAGGAGAGTTCTGGAACATTGCAAAGAGATGTCATTGGAACATGATAACAAGATTGAAGATTCAAGATGCAATTGGGATGGTAACCAAATTTTTTAGAGCATCATCGAAAGATGTAATTGGAGCAGCAACCAAAAATTTTGGAGCATCGCCGAAAGATGCAGCCGAAGGAGCAACCAAAATTTCTAGAACATCAGTGAAAGATGTAGTTGGAGAAGCAACCAAAATTTCTAGAGCATCGTTGAAAGATGCAGCCGAAGTAGCAACCAAAATTTTTGGAGCATCGTCGAAAGTTGTAGCTAAAGCAACAACCAAATTTTTTGGAGCAACCAAATAGAATTCCAAAGCACCCAAACAGAATTCTGGAGCATCGCTAAAAAGATGTCATTGGAAGGAAGAAAAAAATAAATTATAGAGCATCATTGAAAAGATGTCATCGGAGGGAAGAAAGATGTGAAATTTTGGCCTTGGCTTCCCGAAGCATCATTGAGTGATGCATTAGAATGCAGGATCAGGATGAGGAGTGGGCAAGTCAATTGTAAAGTTTTGGAGCATTGCAATAACAAGTTATAGAGCATCACATCAAGTGGGCTAAAATTTTTTTTAGCATCATAGCAAGGTGCGCCAGAATTGTGTTCGCCAAAAAGATGAAGTCTTGCAAAATATAGACAAAATTTTAGTCAAGTCCAAATGGTGAAGTTGGTGAAGAAATTGAAGAAACATCTGAAATGATTTTTTTTTTAAATTAGAATTTATTTGACAAAACTATATTGACCCTGCCATAACAAATTAAATGCAATGGATTTCTCCATGCATTTCTACCATTTTTATAAACTCCTCTTTATTAACAGGCTTATGGTAGATGTGTAATAGATGCCCATTAACTAGAAGAGTTCATGTATCACCATCAATAGGTTTCAGCTATACCGAACCATTAGCAAACACTTCAGAAATTTTGTATGGTCCAAGCCAATGTGTCCTGAGTTTCCCTTGATGATCCTTGTATCTAGAATCAAATAATAATTCTTAGTCCCTAGTATGGAATTATTTCTCTTTGATATGTTTATCATGCCAGACCTTACATTATTGTTGGGCCATTTCAGTTTGATGGACGACGTCCAAACAGAGTTTGTCCAGTTCGCTAAGTTGTAAAACTCTCTCAATTTGGGCTCTTTTAAGATCCATGCACAACTCCATGGTTGTTATAAGGGTTTGGAGTTCAAATTCAATGGGTAAGAGGGGATTCTTCCCAAAGACTAGCTTGTAGGGGCTATAGCTAGTAGTTGATTTCCATGTTGTGTTGTAGGCCCAGACAACTTTCGATAGTTTCCTAGCCCAGTCTTTCCTTCCCGAAGAAATTATTTTTGTTAAAATATTTTTCAACTCCCTATTAGTAACTTCAACTTGTTTGTTTTCCTACAAGTGGTAGGGTGAGGACTTCTTGTGACTTACTTGGAAATGATCTATGAATGTCAACAAAACTTTAGAAATAAACTAGGGGCCCGGTCTGTGACAATTGTCCTTGGAGCTCCGAATTTGAGGAATTTTTTTGTTGTAGAGGAAATTAGCTACCTGTTCCTCCCTAGCAATACGTAGGGCTTGCAATTCTGCCCACTTAGTCAGGTAATCGGTGCAAACCAGGATGTACTCTTTTCCTTGTGAAGGAGGGTCTATTGGACCGATAAAATCCAATCCCCATTTTTCAAATGGTTTAAGGACTATCTAAGGCTACAGGGGCATTTTGTTAGAGGTCGTTGGCCTTTCTACCCTTTGGCATTCATCACATCGGTGAATGTATTTCTTGATGTCTTTGTGCATTGAAGGCAAGTAGTATCCTACTCCCAAAATATTGTGAGTTGTCCTTTTAGTAGAATAACGCCCTCCTGAAGGGTCATCATGACAGGCTCTCAGGATACTATAGGTCTCATCTGCCTTAACAGACCATCATAAAACCATATCAGGTTTCAATCGAAACAATATTCCATTAATCCATTTGAAAGGGGCACTCACTCTGACGAGGGTTTTCTTCTATTTTGATGAAAAGTGAGGTGATACTTTTGCAATGGCCAAATAATTTGCAATATCAGAAAACCAAGGGGTTTTAGTGGAGATGGCGAACACATTTTCATTTGGAAACTCATCTTGTATCAAAGCATAGTCACCATCATGTTTAATTTGGTATAGGAAATCTACGACTACATTGGACTTCCTTGGTTTGTCGACTATTGTGAAATTGAATTCCTAAAGGAGAAGTAACCACCTAATTATCCTTGCATTTACCATTGGTTTGTTCATGAGGTATTTAATAGTTGAGTGATCTGTATGCATTGTAACTTTATATCCCATGACATAATGTTGAAATTCCTTGATTGCATGCACTACAGCCAAGAATTATTTCTCTTTTATGGTATGGTTCTTTTCTGATGGCGTCAAATTCTTGTTGATGAAGTATATAGCATATTTTCCCCCATTCTCATCTTCTTTCCCTAGAACTACTCCAATGGCATCATCAGAAGCATCAGCGTAGATATAGAACAGAAGGCTCCAATTAGGTCCTCAAAGGACGAGGTCAAAGATGAGTTTCTCCTTATAATTTCAAATGAAAATTGACACTCAGGTGGCCAAATGAAGTCTACATTTTTTTGAAGGAGAGAAAACATAGGGGCTGCAATTTTGCTAAATTTTTCTATGAATCTTTGATAGTATCCAGCATGCCCTAAGAAACTCATGACATCAATCTAAGTTTTTTGGATCTTGATTTGTTGTATTACTTCAATTTTCTTAGGATCAACATTAATCCCTTATGCTGAAATATGATGTCCCAACACTATTCCTTATTCCACCATGATTAAACATTTCTCATGAAATAGGGACAAACAATGATCCTCACACCGTTTTAACACCTTGTCTATATTTGTGAGGGATTCATCAAAATTTGAAGCATACATAGTGAAGTCATCCATATAAAATTTCACACTCATTTACCAACTCAACAAATATAGCCAGGATGGCCCTTTAAAACATTATAGAAGCATTGCATAGCCCAAAGGGAAGAACCCAATATGCAAATGTCCCCCTTGAAGGGAAGGTAAAGGTCGTCTTATCCTGGTCTTCTGATGCTACCTATATCTAGTTGTATCCACTAAATCCGTCCAAAAATGAAAAATATTTCCTCCCAACCAAGTTATCCAACACTTGGTCCACGAATGGCAGGGGAAATAATCTCTACATGTTTCATTATTAAGCTCCCTATAGTCTACACACACTATCCACTTCCCATTATTCTTTGGAACTACAACCAAGGGTGACACCCACTTGCTGTCAGAAATTGGGTAGATAAATCCTACCTGTAAGAGTTTCTCAATTTTGGTTTTAATGATGTCTTTCAAAGCGAGATTGAGTCTCTATTGTGATTGGTGAATAGGTCGAACATCCTCAATATAGATATGATGCATACACACACTAGGGTGTATTCCTCTCATATATATATAGTCTCAGGTGAACGCTTTAGATCTATTCACAAGGGTGTCAAACAATCTGCGTTATTCCGTCTTAGTTAACCAACTGTTGATCTTCAAAGTTTTTACTAGCAGTAACATAATGGTTTTGACTCCCAAATGGTTGGACGTGATAGTGTACATGGGCCTTATTAGGGTGTTAAGTGGATAGTTGTGAGATACAATTTTATGAAGCCGAGCAACATCTGCAAAGAAATGGTGAGTTTTTGGAACTAGTTTCATCAAACGACAAGGTAATCCAATGAAACTGGCACCATCAAATTTTGCATGATCTATGTTGATTGGGTGTCCTAGGATTTCTTCTACATTTGACATTTCCTCACTACCTGAATCCATGGTAATATTTTCCACATCATTCTCCAATTCATCCTCTAATTCTTCACCATGTTGTTTGATAACTACCATGGCCAGTGAAGCCAAATTTTCTTGTATGTTGGGGCTTTCTAATTCATCAACCCATACTTTATTATGTTTGACAAGCTTGGTAGGAGGATTCAAAAACAATTGTTTGCTATTAGATCCATGTGAGATGATCATTCCTCCCTCTCTGTAGTCAATTTTGGCTACAACAATAGCCAACCATGGTCATCCTAGAATTATTGGGTAATTGTCTTTGGGTGTAAGGGATTCAATTATCTAGAAATCTACTGGGTATTCCCATCCATCCACTTTAACAAGAACATTTTCAATGATGCCCTTAGGAATAGCTATGGATTGATTCGCCATCTATAAGATTGTAGTTGTGGGGCATAGATCAGTAAGTCCCAATTTCTCCATCACATCAATAGTCATCACGTTAATGGCTACTCCAAGGTCCACCAAAGCATTAGGTATTACTACCTCATTAACTGTTATTGTTATAAGTGGACTACCTTGATCATCATATTTTGGAGTAGTGGTCATCCCAACCAACAAGTCGGCTAGGTACCCATTTATGTGGGAAGTGTTGATTCATTTTGGTTTTCTCCCTAAAGTCTTAATACACAATTGTTTAATCAGTTGGTTTAACTCAAGGATCTCTTTAATCACCTATAACAAGGGAACTTCAATATGCAATTTTTTAATTTCTTGTATCAATGCAGTTTCAGTGGGTGAAGCCATTTCTAGAGCATCTTTCACAGGAATTGGTTTCAGTCACTCTGAAAAATGTGCTTTTATTTTGTCTTTAGGTGCGGGATCCTTTAGAAATTCAGTTGGAGATTGCTTGTCTTTCGGCGCGGGATCCTTTGAAAGTTCAGCTGGAGGTTGTTTTCCTTTAGGCACAATATCCTTCGGTAGTTCAATTAGAGATTGACCCCCCTCCTCCTAAGGTAGGTCAAAAGCTCTAGTTAAAGATGGCGAGTCAATCTTATGTTGCATAGTGTCTAGGATTTGTTCTATAGATAGGGGCATTATTGTGGTTTTCTTAGTAGACTTCTAAATAGGTTCATCTAGGATTTCTTCAATAGTCAGTTGCAAAGTGTTTTTGTAGACCTCAACTTCAAATTTCCACAGTTTATGGCATTGATTCCAGTGACATTGTCTTGTTCGACAGAATATACCAGAGTATTTGGGCAATTGTTCTTTGGGTTTGGAATTGGTTGCACTGAAAGTGGTGGTTGGTTAACTTTTTCATTTTTTTGCATATTCTGGGGAGGTGGTAGAAGATTTTGTTGTTCAGTAGGCATTCTCCTAGGGCTAGTGTAAAACTGATGTTGAGGTTGATTCCATTGAGGAATGCGATTTTGAGGGTGCCACTATTATTGAGGCCGGTAAAGCCACTGAGGGTTACCCCAAGATTGATTTTCCCATTCAGGTGGTCCCCAGGGATAGGTTCCCCAATTAGGAGGTACTACAGGTGGTGCCTGTGGCTAGGGTGTTTCCCATTGATTATTATTCCAATTTGGTTGGGGTCTCTAGTTAGGATTGGAATTCTAGCCATAGGAAAAGTTGCCTCTAGTTCTTTGATTGACAACGTTCACTTCTTCCTCAACTAGGGTTGTTCTTTTCTTGGAACTTTTGATGGCATTTAGTAGCTCACATTGATCGATGGGATGATTTTTGTCACACTTGGAAAACATCAATCTTATCAACTTGGTCCAAAGGACATTCTCTTAGAAAATGTTTGTTTTAGCACCTGGGGCAATAGATGGACAAAGTTTTAAGATTTCAGGTTTTAGTATGTATGTCATCTAAAGTAGTGTTTAGCTGGACAAGAATGTTAGTCTTGAAGTTGGCAAGCTCCTCATGAATTTTTTTGATGTCATTGGAACCTTTAAAGAGAGTGGTCTTCCTGATTCCTCCTTGAGTTTGAGAGAAATTTTGACACAATTCCATAATATCATTCAGTCCCAATTGGGACACATCTCCTTTTCCCATTAAATCCAAGCTCCTTCAAGCTTCATTATTGAAACCTTTAAGGAATAAGGTCTTCAAAATATCAAAACTTATGGCTTCTCCACCACAACGCTTAGATAAGAAGATAAACATATCTTGGTAATCTTCTAAACTTTCATCCTCATTTTTCCTTACTTCAGATGCTAAATTTAGAGACTACGACTTAGCTACAACCTGTAGGATTGACACTAACAGTATGACACACAAATGAAAATGAATTCCAATTTTAATATTTATCTATTAAAGAAAAGTATAGAATGAAAAGTAAAATACTTATCTATCTATCTATAACCCTTGAGTGGCCAGCTCTCAGGTGTTTCTACAGCTATCTCAAATCACATGCACTGGTAATCTCCAAGTTACTTCATTCAAAGGACTCCATTCACATTACTCAATAATTCTAAATGTGGTGGGAAAATTCATTTTTATTCATATGGTACAGTTTTCCTCAAAAAGACATATTGGTAGCATAACTGTATTCTTATGTATTCATCATTTGCAACAATTACATGTTTTTATATGAAAGTGGCTAACAAAATCCTACTTTCCATCCGATAAAGTATTTAAAAGATTGTCAACAACCAATGGACTTTAAATCCCATGACATGAAATATTAAAGAGGCTCAACACGAGCCATAAAGTTTTTGAAACTAAAAAATAACAAAACTATGAAGAATCGGCCCATAATGTATGCCCCTGAAATTCCAGTGTCGCTTGTTTTCAACAATGTTAAGACCTGCATTCATTTCCCCTTTTGACTAGAATGGTGATCAAGAGTGGAAGTTGCCCTGTGGAATGCTCAAGAACTAAACCATTAAATCAGCATAAGTTAGCTTATTTCGACTAATTTCAAGTAAAGTTTCCACACTTATTCATAAACAAGAGAGCAATTATTTATCCTAAAGGTAATTAATTGGCAGGGTAAATTGGGTTGAAGGGTATAGGTTTGTATATTGAGTCCATTATATTGATGAGATTATTTTTACCTCATCAGGATTACTACTCTTTTAAATGTTGTATTTTTAAGTGTAGATGGTATGAAGCATTTGAGAGGACACAAAGACATGATACCTATAGTGGATTGTTTTCTATAGATTCCTCATGCTTCCTACCAAAGGATAAGGAGCCTGATGTTCTACCAATTCATTGTGAACAGGTATTTTTTTAACTCAAACAAGAAAGGGTAGTGATCATTAATCTATTAATTTATAGTTTATTGCAAATATATACATGTGTTTATTAATCAATAAAATTGTTATAACATATGTCTAATATATGTATTTCGTTCATGTGCAAGTATTTTTCTATGAAGATATTTTGGACCCGAAATGGATGTTTGTCATACATTATGATCCAAGATTAAGGAATGTATTTGACAAAACATTAGTGGATACTAAGAAAAACAATGATGGTGAAAAAAATGAGAGAGAGGGATTAGCGAACATTGAAGAAATTAGCATCCATGATAATGTTGAAGATGGTTATGTTCGGGCACAAGAAGACAACAATCCAGAGTTAGATGATGTTATGGAAGAAAATAATATGGAAGGTATAGAAAATGATGATCCAAATACATCTGCTAACAATATAGATGGTGTACAGTCAAATTTCAATGAGGATGAAGATGATGTAGGTCAAGATGAGGATGATGATAATATTAAATACTTGAAAGAACATATGAACATTAACAATGATACAGTGGATGACATTGTAGTAGACAATAATGTTAATGACCAAGACTTCTAAATTTTTAGAATTATTTGTAATCCATATTTAAAAAAGGATGATTCTTATGGCCCAAACTTTGAAATGCTTCAGAAATATTATTTGTGTTGATACAAATTACCTATTGCAATATCCTTAAATTGTTCAATCTTTGGTATGAATTATTGGTAGAAAAAATTATGATTACTTGGATACTTCTTCCATTCATTTTGTATCAACATATTTTGGTGAAGAGACAAAAGTTAATAAAATATTAATGCACGTAACTCAAATTGTTTAAATAAGAAACTTTGTTAACTTTATTATTTTTAAATAGTTTCCATTTTTATGTTGAACATAATTTTGAATATGTAACTGAAAACATCCACAATAAATGACTTATTGTATCAGCATATTCATTCACATAAGCACAGTATTGAGGCTCAATAACTAATATTCATTCAAATATAAGAATAAATAAGTATGGAAAACATAAGAAAAAATACATAATGATAACACAGTCATGGAGAATCTCTAATAATAAGATGTTCTATTTCATTCATAAGCTCAAAATAATCACAGTAGCAACAAATGTGCCCTAATAAATCTTATGAATTTAAATAACTTGAAAAAACCTCTTTGGAGACAACACAGTAACAGATAAGCATGAATTTTAACTCAACAATTGAACACCAAAATAGATTACCAATTATGAGCAATCTTCTCCATTATGTTGTTTCAAATATATATACATTTATAGCAGAAGTCTTTGATATGATATGGATGGGTGGAATGTGCAATCTATCTTCTTACTAATGCCTACTATAACATAAATGAAAATGGAATATGATAGGATGACCTCTCAAAATTGGCTTGGTTTCCTATTTATATAGGAAGCAACAAGCTTCAAGCCTTTTACAAAAAGAGATGACCCTTCAAAACTACTTATTTTACTAACAACTAATTAATTTGCATACTTGAAGAAATAACAAGGCTTAAGACACTTTAGACATATGTTTCCTTTAATCAATGTAGAAAGCCCATGATCATCAACCTGGAAAAGATTTACTCTCCATGATAGACGTATAGATTCCCTCACCTTAGTGACCTACTCATCTGAAGCCAAATAGTTCTCTTCCCATTAATAAATCATAAAATCTAATGGCCACTAATATTCCTAGATTTTTGTATGTTTGCAAGATGTATTTTCCATTGAATATCCAGTAGTTCCTTTGTATCATTGACAAATTTTAGATATCCAGCATCAAGAGAAATCAATCTATCCATGATCAAATTGAGCCTGTGAAGACCGGTGTTTCACTATCCCCTTGAATATGGGTTAAACACTTATGAATAACCTAACCAAATTCCTTCTTCCATTCATCCAAGTCTTTTACTTGCCATCATCTTTCACAATTTTTGGTGTATAGCATTTTTTTAAGGTATGGAAGGAATCCATTCATGCCACAATCCTCTTATTCTCCCCTTGTATATACTAAAATTCATCAACAATCATTTTTACTATTTTCTCAATCAATTTTATTGTTGTAGGAGCATCAGGACTCCTTTGTAGAACTCTGGATAACTTAGATAGAGTGTGGTGAATAGGATTCCACCTTTGAAACAAGGGGTCCAATACAAGCATACATGTTTTTATTTGATCAATTGTTTGTTGAAGTGATTAATAACTGTCATGCACACTATCCAATTTATCAATAACCAACTTTATTCTGTACTCAAGAATCTTTTCCATAACTTCATAAACTTTCCTTTTTACTTCATCCTAAGCCTCCTTCATTTCATCCACTTCCTTCTCAAGAGCCTTTGCTTTCTCATCCAAAATTCTCTATACAATATTTAATGGAGCACTAGGAGGCTTATTTAAAACTATCTCCTTGCTTTGTGAAGTTCCTGCTCCTTTTAACTGTTCTTTCAATTTGACATTCTCCA
Organism: Sequoia sempervirens; assembly: GCA_007258455.2. NCBI lineage: Eukaryota > Viridiplantae > Streptophyta > Pinopsida > Cupressales > Cupressaceae > Sequoia > Sequoia sempervirens. The sequence continues at coordinate 101,153 of VDFB02319985.1, forward strand.
TAAGTAGTTTATTAACTTCATCATTTAAGAACTTTTGTTCCCTTTCATACTCCTTTAATATATCCTCCAATCCCTTAACAGTAGCATGATTCAACATGGCCGAGTGCATGGTCATTGTGCCTGCCTCCAAAGGGGTGGTGTCCTGTATTGTTCTTACCATTACTGCCTCTTTCATTCCCTATAATACATCCAATAGTTTAGGCTTTTGTGTATTTTTCTACTTGATCCAAATGGCCATGGTTTCAATTTTGCGGCTATACCCAATTCCACTTACTCCTTCATCAAAGTCAAACTCTGCAACTAACATTGGATCTTCTTGAGCTAGTACTTGATCAAGCAAAAATATTTTCTTTAATTCCAACCCAGGAAAAATGAGAATGTTTCTCTTCAAAATCATCTCTCTAGCCTTCTAAGGGTTAATGTCAATGTGGTCAATGCTCAATTCATTGAAGGTCAATGCCACCATTTGATTATTTTCTAGTTCTTCAATTCCTACTTCATCTAAATCCATTTTCCTTTCAATTTTTTTTATCTTCATCTTTGTCCAGAAATCCCTAAACTCTGGAGTCTTGATGAAATCATCATCCTCTATAAACCTCTTGGCAAAAAATTCTCTCCCATCTTCATGTATCTCTGCACTTTTTTTTTCTGCATCATCCATCCTTTCCTCATGCCTATGGGCGCTAGTCTCATGGATGGGCTAATCAACCTCAATATCACCCTTTAATGATTGCAATATAGTGGCCACATCTTCAATATCTTCCACCCCTTCACTCTCCTCATAAGGTACCAATGGCTCAATACCCGTGTCTTTTGTCTTTTGGGAGGAAATTTCTCCATGGGAGACTCTATTGTTGTGTCTAGGGTGTGCTTTGTAGTTATCTTACCACCATGTTCCTGAAGATACACTTCTTTTTTAGCATATAAAACCTCAAATTTATCAATTATTCAATTCATCCTTCTGATGGGGTCTTTTTCTTCAATGAAATAGCCACGGAAACTTCTATCATTTTGCTTCTTCCTTCCTTCAAGCTTCATTATAACCTCCCATTTCTTTCGACTAAGGGATGCCTCTAGAAAAGTAAGGAAATTTCTTATCACATCTTCCTCATAATCTACTTGGTGTGCCACTGTCATTTTGGTAAGTAGATTATTATTCCTTATATTATTCATATGATTTTCAGGGTCAAAGGCTCTTACTTTTCCAAAACCCAACGCATATCTTGTCTTCAAGTAATATTGCAACTCCTCAAGTGTATCTGAGCCTACTGTCCAGTCTCCACATTTGGTTAAGTTTGGAAAAAATGTGCCCTTCTTTTTTTGTGCATTACATCCTTTTCCATTCACATCATTTTCCAAATAAATTCGAGAAATGCTAATTTGAGGGGCATGAAATTTGGTAGTATATGTGGAGCACTAGGGCAGCCATAGATTCTTATTATTGTAACTTCTGGGAAAAAGAACCAATCACCAAAATTATGTGTGTGACCCTATTCCTGTCTCAAGGCCAAAGGTCTTAACAACCAATAACTTGAAGGATTTTTTGCATAAATTCTTCATAGAATATAGCAACGCTTGAATTCTTGCACCAACTATCCCAAATATAGCACCACTTTTGGATAGGTGTGGCGTTCCTTTGCTCATCCACTGTAGCCAAGTCCATTCGTTTACTCCAATGGTCCCAATTCTAGTATAGTATCAAATGGAACAGTAAGGAATAGTGTATGAATGTAATTGATGCTTTATCCTCTATGACTTGCAAGAATTCATCATCCAACACCCTCTCAAGGTATGAAGCAAAGTCATATTCAATATTAGTCTCAGGGTTTTGAATTCTCATGGCTATCATCATCAGGCTTATTGGAGTTTTATCTTGAGCATCCACCCCTAGTACTTGGCACAAAGCTAGATATTTATTCACAAAATAATATTGAAAATTTGTCACAACGAATGTTTCAATATTGGAAGTAGAAATGGGAATCATTCTGTTACTAATGCCTCTTTTCATATATATGGGTAGCTCATCACTTCTATAAGTTCTTCTTAACCTCTTATAATCTTCCTTGCTCTTCTATAGGTTTATTTTGGTCAAAGCTTGCTTGTTTAAGCAAAAACTCTCAATGATAGCAGCTCTAGTTACCTCTACCAATATTGAGCCATTAGGAAACCTTAATGTCTTGGTTGCAGAGTGATAATGCTTGGCTAGTAATCTGATAAACTCCACATCAATAAACAAATTTGGGACAATCGACTTTGCTAAATCCAACATCCAAGGGTTTGACATTGGAATCTTCTCATTTCTCTTACTATAAAAATACCAAAATAAGTCCCACCCAAATTTGGGAATGAGAGCATCCCTACAAACTTGTGCAGTTTCTATGATAAATTTCTTATTTCCCCCCTTGGTTGATCCTGGAAGTATATCTAATATAGACTAGTGGATTGCTCTCTTCTTTACCTTAGGTTCTTCTTCCTTAATTTTGGCCTTACTTTCTTTTACTTCCGATTGTTTTCTTTTAGGAGGCATATTTCAATTTTTCCTACTATGACTTCAAATAACATAGCTCTACCAAATACTACACCAATCAAGCTTCTTCAAAGGGTTATTCGTGCACTTGTACCCGAGTGCTCATCTTTCACAGGGATCCTTTTCTTGGCATCCTCAACTCCATCCACAACAATGCATTTCAACTGAGCATAGTCTTAGGAAAATTCACTTGCTTTTTAGGGTGTGGTATTAAATAGTCATATCAATATTTATTGTTGTAAATTGTAATGATGCCACGATTACCGTACTACCACCATCTCTTATTATACTCGTTTGGGTATGGCGGTTTTTTTCCTTTCCTTTCTGATGTTTATTACACTACCACCTTACTCAATATTTCTTATTACAGGGTTGTTGTGTACAACACTCTACCGCATATGTTGCTCACCCTCCCAGTGGTATAGTAGTGTATGATTTATCTTCTTGTTGTTTACTACCTTACCACACTCCTTTGAATTGCCTTATCCAATACTACGATGTCCACTTATCTTCCATGCTTACCACTCTACCACCTTTCTCAAGACTTCTTGTTGCAGGGTTGTGGGGTTGCGGTGTACACCGCTCTACCACATATGTTGCTCACCCTCCTGGTGGTATAGTGGTGTATGCTTTATCTTCTTGTTTTTTACTGCCTTACCACAATCCTTTGAATCACCTTATGTGGGATGGCTTAAACATAATTCAATTGAAAAATATTATGGCTCGACTATAGGGATCATTTAAACAAACAACCATACATGATAACCAACTAACTTAGAACTCAAGGCCAGTACAAAGAATGATTTTAATGGCTCAACTCATGACTTAAATGACCGATAACCGGATGCAGTAGGCCAACACAAAATTATTGTAGGGACTTCACTTCATTGTAATTGCTATGTGAATTTTATCTCCTAAGGTTCTCACATTATGGAAATTTTATCTCCTAAGGCTCCAGCAATGTTGTCCTGCATACCCAACTTCGTATGCTAGGCCATCATTAAAATTTGAGCTCAAACTGCCCTTCATTAATGCTCGTACTTATAAAAAATCCCTTAGTTTATTTTATTTAATTCATATATAATTTGTAAAAAATAATTTCAAATAATCTCATATATATTATTTTCAAATAAAATTATAATGTAAAATAAATAATGTACATTATAATTCCCAATTACTGGAAAAAAAATTCTCATAATTAAACAGTTTAAAAATCAAATTAAAAACTCAACTAATATACTGATAATGGGAATTATAATGTACATTCTTTTTGCATATACATATTATTTTTGTTTAGTATTTAATTTTTTTTAATTGAAACAATGCAAATAATACAAAAAGGAGACAACAAAGGTTGCCAAAAGAGAGAAAAATATTACAACCAAGTTAACAGCCAGCAATACAGTCACTTATCGCCACCAAAAACAACAAGAGATTATATTAATCAAAATTCAGAAAATTACAAATCGCCTACCAATGTAGGAATATTCATGAAACCATAATTTTGAGCCTCACAAGAGGCCAAGACAACCACCGAAACATCACTAAAAAAACTAATTGAACCCAACACCAAGACAACTTGAATTTTGATCCATCGATGATCGTAGAAGCCAAAAAACTAGCACCATCCCACCATGAGCCCGAGGTCACAAGAAGCCATTAAGATGGGTGAAGTCATTGAATTCCAACACCCACTCCACACCCTTAGTCTCCACCAACTCAAGAGATTTTTTCAAATACTCCACCCCAACCATAGCCACCATCCAATGCCTGACCAACACCATTCCTTTTGGCTCCAATAGAAGTGGAAAAAATTGGACCACCGTACAAGGAGTTTTGAGATTTCCAAATCTTTCGAATGTGGCACCCCAAAGTCAAGAATAGAGGCCAAAATAACCTCATCCATGTTTCCCAGGAGATTAAGATTGAATAGCTTGCTCATCATTTCCCGAACTAGGTTTTTGGGGGTGCTTTGATCAAGCAAATATGCTAGAAAACAAGGGACTATGTGGGAATTAACTCGAACTGTTTCACTATAGGCCACATGCTCTCAACCCAAAACCATTTTCACCGTGGCCACCTTCAAGGGATCAAACTCTAGAAGAATCCATTTGAGCCTCTAGTCTGTGATTTTTTTGAAACCCCCTAACTCACACAACAATCCAAGAAAATTGAAGTGTTGTGCCCAAAAGTAGATAGCTCCTCGGTCGATTTTAACACTGCATACTTCGCATCCTCCATTATTCTTTCTCACCCAAGCAAAGCCTCTAGAACAAAAACTCTAGAAAATACAGAATGCAGATATCACCACCTTCGCTAGATTAAAATGAATGCCACCCTTTCATGGAATTTATTTTAATGCCATCCTTTCATGGCATTCATTTTAATTCATACTACCACCATTTGAGCTACCGAAAAGTCTTGTCAAGACAACTAGCCAGGAATGTCGTACCCCTCTAGTATAAACAAGGGTGATGTTCAATCGTGTCTTTGTTTAGTATTTAATTAATTATAAGGACTTGTATTATTTTTATTTTCTTTTCCATTTTAAAATTTAGAATTAGTAAGTATAATTTTTATTTATATTAGGTATTTAAACAGATTTAAATTTTTTTAAAAATCAACTAATATTATCTAAAAAAGTATAATTACTAAATTTTCAATTTACCTATTCAAAATTTTAAAATGGAAAAGAAAATAAAAAGAAGACAAATCCTTATAACTAAATACCAAAAAAAATAGTAAAATCCTTATAATTAAATACTTTAAAAAAGCAATATGTATATGCATAGAGTATTTTGTTAACCAAGTGGTTTGTAAATTTATACCAAGCAAGGAGTAAAACGATAGAATAGTCAATTTAGTAGAATAAAAAGTAATTTTGTCTAGTGCTTGGTAATTTAGGGCTCACAAAACAAATAATATTTACATGCCTATAAAAAAGTAGAATAAAAAATACTTTAACCACATGCAGAAATAAATTATATGCAATCCATATAAGATATTATGCATCATGGGGTAGACTTTTGTAGGTAAAGAATTATTATAATGTGATAAAATCAAGAAAAGGGTATCAATGGACCAAACAGTTTCAAGGGTTGGCAGCCTAATATCAACCATCAATTGGCAGTTTCATATTTGTCTTCTTCAAATAGGATACGCCTTTGGCATAAAATATATAGTGCCATCCCGATAAATAGCACCAAATTTTTCAAAAAATTGGAAAAAAAATACATTAAACCCTTAATTAACCCTCAACCCTCAACTTGCAACCCTAGTTAAACCCTAATCCCTCATAACCCCTATACCCTCTACCCTATACATTAGACCCTCAACCCTAATCCCTCAACCATATACGTACCCTCAACCCCTATACCATCTACAAGCCTATACAATATTGGACCCTCAACCCTAATCTATCAACCATATACCCTCAAACCTCTACCCTCAACCTTAAACCCTAATCCTTGAACCATATTATACGCTCAACCCTCGACCCTAATCCCTCAACCCTAGTTAAACCCTTAAACCCAATTACAAAACTCTCTACCCTAATCCCTCAACCCTCAACCCTTAATCCCTCAACCCTCTACCCTCAACCCTAGTTAAACCCCAATCTAGCCTCAATCACTATACCCTCTACCCTATACATTGGACCCTCAACCCTAGTAATCCCTCAACCATCTACCCTCAACATTAAACCCTCAAGCCTCGGACCTTAAACCACCTTATAACCTCTACCTCCCTTTGATATGCCCTAAACATTAAACCCTCAACCTTCAATTCTCAACCCTCAACCCTAGTTAATCCCTCAACCCTCAACCCTTAAACCCTCAAGTACCCTCAACCCCTATACCCTCTACCCTCTACATTGGAACCTCAACATACCTAATCAACCTTCAACCATATTATACCCTCAAACATCCTAGCTATACCCTAAACCCTCTACCCTCAACCCTTAACATCCCTCAACCCTAAACCCTTAAATTCTATATATACTTTGGAACCTAAACCCTAATCCTTGAACCATATACCCTCTAGTACCCTCAACCCTAATTCCTCAACCATAGTTAAACCCTTAAACCCAATTACTAAACTCTCTACCCTAATCCCTCAACCCTCAACCCTAGTCAAACCCTAATCCCTCAACCCCTATACCCTCTACCCTATACAATATTGGACCCTCAACCCTAATCCCTCAATGTACATACCATATACGTACCCTCATCCCCTATAGTTGCACACTCTACCCTATACATGATTGGAAACTCAACCATAATCCCTCAACCATATACTGGCCTTAACCCACTACCCTCAACCTTAAACCCTCAACCCTCAACCCTCAACCCTTAATCCCTCAACCCTAAACCCTTAAACCCTAAACCCTAGTAAACCCCTATACCCTCTACCCTCTACATTGGAACCTCAACCCTAATCGACCTTCAACTATATACCCTCAAATGTCCTAGCTATACACTAAACCCTCTAGTCTCAACCCTTAATGTCCCTCAACCCTAAACCCTTAAACCCTAAACCGGCCTTAAACCTTCTACCCTCTACCCTAAACCCTAATCCCTTAACCGACCTATACCCTCAACCCAATACCCTAAACCCTAAAATTTTAAACCCTTTATGTCCCTCTACCCTCAACCGGCCAATATGTACCCTCTTATACCCTTGACCCTAATCCCTCAACCATTAAACCCAAGTAAATTACTCTCTACCCTAATCCCTTAACCTCAACCCTTAATTCCTCAACCCTTAAACCCTCACCCTCTACCCTCTACCCCTATACCCTATACCCTATACCCTATACATTGGACCCTCAACCCTAATCCTTGAACCATATACCCTCAACCCTCAACCCTAGTCAAACCCTAAACCCTTACACTCACCCTCTACCAGCTCTACCTGCTACCCTAGTATACATTAAACACCTTCAACCCTCTACCCTCAACCCTTAATCCATCCCCCCTCTCTACCCTAATCCCTCAACCCTAATCCCTCAACCCAATATTGTAAACCCTACGTCCTCCCTATAGTCCCTCCTAATTGTAAACCCTCAAGTCCCTCTACCCTCAGTACCCTCTAAACCCTTAAGTACCTTAAACCCTAATCCTCATTAACCCTATATCCTCTACCCTATACATTGGACCCTCAACCCTAATCCTTGAACCATATATGTCCCTCAACCCTCTACCTATACATTAAACCACCCTTAACCCTCAATTTTCTACCCTCTGATCTACCCTATACCTTAAACCCTCAACCCTCAACCCTTAAACCCTCTACCCTTACCCTCTGATCTACCCTATACATTAAACCCTCAACCCTCAATTCTCAACCCTCAACCATCCCTCAACCCTCAACCCTTAATACATCCCTCCCTCTCTACCCTAATCCCTTAGCCCTATACCCTCAACCCTAATCCCTCAACCCTATACACTCAACCCAATACCCTAAACCCTAAACCATTAAACCCTCTACGTCCCTCTACCCTCAATTTCCCAATACCCTCTACCCTAGTCAACCCTAGTAATCCCTCAACCCTTAAAACCCTTAAACCCAAGTAAAATTTCTACCCTAATACCTCAACCCTCAACCCTTAAACCCTCAAGTGCCCTCTACCCTCTACCCTCAACCCTCAAGTACCCTTAAACCCTAATCCCTCATTAACCCTTGTGTGGTCGATTATTAAGTGTGCAAATGTGTAAAAACAATAAATCAAACACACCGATAGAACATTATATCAAAACAAAAATCAAATGAAAAAGAATGTAAACTTAGTATTTTTCCATTCATGTCGTCCTATCGTCCTCTATCTCCAATGTTTTGTCGATTCTAGCTTGCTCTCATATTTTGTGCTAGGCTCAACAAATGGTCTTCCTAGAGAATGAGATTAAAGATGAATGCATGCTATGATAAGATATGATTAACATGCTATGATTAATATTAAAAAGAAACTAAACTAAGAAATGCTATGAATGCTAAAGTTGATGATAACAATGCTAAGATGCTAATTGCCTGAACGTATATATCTAGTGCATGTGCATTGTAACCAATGCTTGGATTCACGGGGGTATTTATAGAGCTTTCAAAAGATTATGATTAGCTGATGTGATCAACGGTTGTGAAAATTCCTAGCAGATCGAATGGTTGAAGATGGATAAGACTGGAGAGAAAAATAGAAGAAAGCCAGAAAGCAAGATTTGTTTCCTTTTTCGTGGAAGAGATAAGATGAGATGATAAAGATGAATTGTAAAAATCATCTTTTTGTGAAATTTTGGAAAGATTTTGAAGATAAATAATGAGTTTATCAAATTCATTATTCATTTATGGGTGAAATGGAAGATTTTTCTTAATTAAATAAAATATTTAATTATGATTTGAAAAGATATGAAAGATATTTAATTAAACTTTTAGGAAATGACATGTAGATGAAATTAATTAAATAAAATATTTAATTAATTAGGAGAAAGAAAATATTTTAAATTTATTTAAATCAAAAGATTTAATTAAATTCAAAAGGTGATAATTAATTAAAATAAATAAAAGATATTTATTTAATTAATCAAGTAGACATATGAATGCGAAATAATTAAAATTGATTTATTTAATCATGACAAAAGAATAAAGTGAATGAACAATATAATTAAATTAATTAAATTTAATTATATGTAGAGGACTTTAGAGAAATTAATTAAATAATAAATATTTAATTAAATGCCAGGATTAATTAGACATGACCAATTTTATGCATATACATTTTTCCCCTCTTTGAAGTGATGTGTCAAACACATTGCTTCAAAGAAAATATTCCTACTTTTAAAATTTGTTGTGTTTGATTTTGCCCCTGATCAAAAAAGATTTAACTGATATGCCCTTATTTGAATCTAATATGTTTCTGATTGAAAGATGTTGTCAATATTAATGATATCCCCTCGGGAGATAAATCACTGATGATGAAAATGTTGATTTTATGATAAAATTCAGATGATGAAAGGGATGTAGTGATTTAGCTCCCGATAATTGATTAAAGGTTTCCCCCAAATTGAAAATAACAAAATGTCACCAAAGTCCCACCTTATTTGACCCTTAAAAGGTAAAAGGGTAAAAAGGACAAGTCATTTTCACCTTTTGACTTTACTGATTTTGTGCTCTGATAGTGACTTGGAAAAATGGAGATTCCCTACCATAGGCATAGATTTGAGTGGGCCTGATGATATTAGAGACCAATCGCATATGGACCACCGATGAGTCGATCCGATCCTTTGTGATTTGAATTTTTTTGTTTTTAGTCAATTTTTAATGTATTTTGGCGCAAGTTTTAGGGTGTTACAGTTTGTTTTAGCACTTTTAAGAAATAGAGTAGCACATTCAAGGTTTTATTTAGCACATATAGGGCATAAATTAGCACTTTTAGGATTTTGATAGATTAGCGCATTTGATAGGTGAAATAGAGCTTATAGGATGTCGATAGAAAATTTGGTACATTAGCGCATTTGGGACACAAAATGACACTTTTAGGGTTTTCGTGCATCGAGTAGATGAAATGGTGCATTCAATTAGGGATTTAGCGCATATAGGGAAATAACGCATAGAGGAATAGATTTAGTGCTTTCAAGGCATTGAATGGCACATTTGGGATTTTAGCGCATCTAGGGGAAACTTCAGTGCATTTAGGGTTTTAGTGCTTTTAGGCCACAGAGTAGCACATTTGGAAAAATGCACTGTTTTATGAAAATGATGATGGATTATTGCTTCTTTGTTCAATAGATAGTAAAATTGTCTTGTCATCATGTTGATATGGATAGAAATGATAGGAAAGTTGAGAAATGATGAATTGATAACTTTGTTTCCTAAAGTAGAAAGCAAAGAGTAGATAGCTGATAACTTTGTTTGATAACTTGGCATTAGAAAACAAAGAGTAAATAATTGATATGACTTCTGATAAATTTTCTTTCTACGATAGAAAACAAATAGTAGATTGATTTGAGTGAAAACATATTTGTATTCATGACTGAAGTACAAATACGATAATGATTTGATCGTTGATAAATTTGCTTTCTTGAAAAAGAAAAACAAATAGTAAATGATGATAGATTAGATTGATTTGATATTCATATAGGTAGAGTTTGCATTGATTTCATGATATGATTCGCTTAGATAGAACATTTGATATGGTTCACATGATATGATGCACTTGATTGATATGGGTCTTTTGATATGAATCACTAATATGTATGATGTGAAGTAGATAGATTGTTTTGATATGAGTCGATGATATGAGTCTGATTGATTATCCTTGTGATGACCAAAAATAGAAGGTTTTCAAAAACCTCCAGAATAGAGAGTGCTTCCCTATAGGTTGGGATCGAATACGAGATCTCACACCTGTAGATGTACAATTGATAGTTGGTTGTGGGTTGGGTTCATTGTTGTAGATGCCTCCTATTTGGGTCAATAGGGGACTGTTGAATGAGCTAGCAAAGAGATGGCATTCAGAGCATAATACTTTTCATTTGTTGATAGGTGAGATGATGGTGACCCGAGAGGATGTATACAGGATTTTGGGGATCCCAATGGTAGGTTCCCTTGTGTTCTATGACCACAAGGAGCTAGGTGGTACAGAAGCATTGAGGAGAGTATATGGTGATGTGCATATAGCAGGATATTGGGTGTCATGGGAAGACTTTAGGGGGTATCCATCCTTACCTGTAGTGTTGGGTGCATTCATTGGAGGCTTCCTTTGTCCAGATCGTTGATCAAAGGGACTATCAGTTGGGTTGGGGAGGATCATTGATCAGATGATGGTTCAGTCATGGAGATATGACTGGGGGTGTTGTATGTTAGCTCATTTATATCATGACTTGCAATAGGTGGGATACAGAGGGTCGTTTAGTTTGTCGTGTGGTGTTACCCTACTCCACTTCTAGGCATGGGAGCATATTGTTGTGATGATACCACTATGTCTAAGAGTTAGGCCACCAAGTAGGCCGCATGTATATGCATGTTCCATTTCACTTGTCCATCCAAAGCTGGGCAAGTTAGAGTATTGGAGACAGACCCTAGATGATATGGATTCAATGATATGGAGGCCCTACATGGATTGTAAGGTGTGGGATACAGATCATTTGGAGATGTCATTTATATGTATACCCCAATTTTTGATAGGTCATACTCCATTCATTATAGAGAGATTTTTGGCCTTGCGAGTACAAAGATAGTTCTAATTCACACAAGGGATGCCTTAAGGTGTTGCGCACTATGGACAGTGCAAGGATGAGCCTGGATGGGGTCCTTGCATTTCTTACCAGGTTGCATATACGGAGTATACAACATTACAGCCTAAGGTATGGGATGGAATACCTAATATTGTTGATGCAGGCATGTCTAAGGAGTACTCGATCTATTATCACACACACCCATTTCTGCGGTTCACATGTCCAGATGAGTTGGTACCCATTTTGGTGGCACCTCAACCAAGGGTTGGGAGACAGGAGGATGTGGCAGGTGGGGAGCAGGTAGTTGGTGAAGGAGAGGAGGAGGATAGTGGAGACAGGGAGGAGAGTGGAGAGGAGGAGAGCTTAGATGATGGTGATGGGGATGACGATAGAGATGGTGGAGGGGAGGAGCAGAGGCCAGTGAGGTAGAGGACCGATGTATTTGGGTTGTGCTCAGGGTATGTGGAGGTCGAGGAGTGGTACCAAACAAAAAATGGTGATTAGGGTCACCTCTATAGCGCAACAGGTGTAGATAGATATGCTATAGGCCCAGGTACAGATATTGCAGGGGTAGCAGGCACAGTTGCATAGCCAGTTGGCTTAGGCTCAGAGTTTGGTAGTACAGTTATAGACACAACTTGCACAAGCACAGGCCCCTCTTCCTGTCCCAGACCCACAAGTAGCCCAGTTGATAGCAAAGAGGTATTCTTTCAAGTGGAGGGCAATAGAGGTAGAGGGTGTGGCACAAAGACTCATGAGCATTGTTTAGAGTGCATCTTTGTGAGAGGCCATTAAGGAGGGTTTTGAGATTGCTAGGGAGCCCGAGTACTACAGGGTGAGGTATGAGGAGTTATGTCCTCCCAACCATAGAGAACCTTACCCTCAATCTCACAGTATGACTAGGAGCAAATCTCAGACAAACACACACAACAGAGGGGCTACAAGGCCTCAACAGGATCCTAATGTAGGGGGCAGGCCATCATCCTCTAGACCAGCTCCATTAGGGGGCTCCACCAGCCAACCTTGATCGATTGATGCAGGATTATTGATGTATATCATTGTTTTGAGCTTGTATATTGATTTTGATCATATCTCATGTATCTCTCTATATTGTTCAGTTTCATTGGACTTTGGAAATTTGTATGTATTTTTTATGAGCGATGATATGTAGCGGCAATGATTTTTGATGATATGTGAGTTTGATATGATGATATGATATGGATATGCATTTTTTTGTATATGTTATGAGATGGATTTTTGATATGTATTATATTGATTTGATGACTAATATGACATGCAGGATGATTCATGTGATGATGATGATTTGTGATGTGTATTAATGATGTCATGCAGGTGGATGATATGTGTATGGCATTTTTGTTTTTGGATTTTTCAAATTTGATGAAGAATGATGTAATGAAAAATGGATGTTTATATTTATGAAATGAATTCATAGTATGTATATAATTTTAAATGATATGAAAAATGAGTCAATGTTTATGGAAAAGGATATGAAAATGATAAGTGTATTCAAGATAGGATGAAATGTATGATCAAATGAAATGATATGAAATGATAATGATAATGAGATAAATGAAATGATAATGATATGAGATAAATGAAGTGAAATGATAATGAAATGATAATGATATGAGATAAATGAAGTGAAATGATAATGAAATTATAATGATATGAGATAAATGAAATGAATATGACATGATAATGATAATGAGATAAATGAAATGAAATGATAATGGTATGAGATAAATGAAATGAAATGATAATGACATGAGATAAATGAAATGAAATGATATGATAATAAAATGAGAATGATGTGAGATAAATGAAATGAATATGAAATGATAATAAAATGAGAATGATATGAAATGCTAAATGAAAATGATAATGTAACGATGAATGAAAATGATATGAAATGATAAGATAATGATAAATGATAAATGTAATGAAATGATATAAAAAATGTGATAATGATAAATGTAATGATATGCACTGATAAATGAAAATGATATGGAACAATGAATGAAAATGATATGAAATAATAAAATAATGATAAAATGAAATGATAAGTGATAAATGTAATGGAATGCCATGAAAAATGTAATGAAATACCGATGAAATGATAAATGATAAATGTAATGAAATGACAATGAAAATGATGATGAAATGTATGATGTGAGATGATAAATGAAAATGATATGGAATGATGAATGAAAATGATATGAAATGATAAATGATGGAATGATAATGATTAAAAATGATAATGAAGATAATAAATGAGATGCAGCCATGTAGAATGAAAATGAAATGATAAGAAAGTGATAAGTGATATGTTGAATGCGATGAAGACAATAGATAATGAAAGTGATATGTATACTGAATAGATAAATGAATGATGTGAAATGAGAAGGAATCAAAATGACATGAAAATTAATGATAAATGATAATATAGATGAAATGATAATGATAATGAAATGATGATACTGAATTAAATGTCTGAATGTCCTCCACAACTAGTCCAAAGAGACATGAGAACCGTTTATTCATCCTTTTAAAACTCTGATGCAAATGCAGTATGCAAATATGTACAATTATTTAAATGAAATGCAACGAAATGAAACCAACTATTTTTTGAGCCCTTTGTTAGCATTCTTGAATCATCATAGAGTGTTTTAAAATGTTGGAAGTATGTACAAGCATCAAAGGGGAAATTAGCACCAATGATGACCTAAGTACAACTTTCATGATTTTTGATATAGCAAGCGAACACAAGCATGAAGGTATAATTGAACCGAGATTACCTGAGTATTTCTTGCATAACAAACAAAGATTAACCACTTTCTGATGCAAATTTGGAACTATCATCAATGATACATTTTGGAAATCATGTCTCACGACATATTTGCAACAGATTGATAGTTAATCTCAAGACAGCAGAAAAAGAAAAATCATTCTCTTTCCTTGCCACTCTAGTTCAGTACATCATTGAGTGTGCTCCAGAGAGATGATATCGAAAAATCAAACAACCATTGTTAAAAATATAATACTGTTATTCCAACCATTATTCAGATTTTAGATCATCCAGATGTGTATCATCATATGGTATTTATTGAAAACTATTGCAATATGGATCGATGATTGGATAGGTGTTCATGTGATTTGATCATCTATTCACATGATTGGATTTTGTGCCATTGTCTTAGCTATTTTGGTAGAACCTGAAAGTTGAGCATTCCTCGTATATCAACGTTTTCCCCCAGTATTAACACAACTTGCTAAAATGGATATGTACAATCATCAAGCCATTGTAAGACATTATCGCTCTAGGAAAATGATGATATTATGATGTTGTTATGATGCTAGGATGATGGGGAAACGGATGCATGAAAGCTAAAAATCTAAGTGTAGAACATGAGCTAATAGATGGAGAGCTACAAATAGCGTCTATTTGCCAGATTTTCACTATTTGTTTTTATTGCCTTTTTTTCAGGAATTTTTCTATTGTTTTTGTATTTTTTTAGGACTTTTTTTAATGTTTTTTGTATTTTTTCATGACTTTTTTTGCTATTTTTGTGTATTTCAGGACTTTTACTATTTTTTTTCAAGACTTTTTATGTTGTTTTTGTGTTTTTTTAGGACTTTCTATGGATGAGGATAACTGCTTCAGACATAATACTTTTTTAGGTGCATGTTGTTGATGGGTTCATCAAACAGGTCCCCTTCTGGCATTGATAGCTTGTATGCTCTTGAACCGTATACTATTATGACCATAGAAGAACCCATCCAATTTGGTTCGAACTTACCTTTATTCTCTCTATCTTGTTGGTTGTGTGGGTTCTCCTTCAAAACAAGATCACCAACTTGAAAGGTACGTGGCTTGACTCTATGATTATAGTTGTGAGACATCATTTGTTGATATGCTTTCAAATGATCATTTGCTCGTCTCTTTTCATCAAGGAGTTCCAGCTCTTGCAATCGAGAAACTCTGTATTCCTCATCTGTTGTGAGACCCTTCAATGAGACCCTAAGTGATGGAATCTCAACCTCTAGAGGTAATATGGCTTCTGCTCTGTAGACCAGAGCATACAGTGTTGCTCTTGTTGGCATTCAGATGCTAGTTCTGTAGGCCCATAATGCGGGATTGAGTTGAACATGCCAATCTTTCCCTGCATCATTCATAGTCTTTTTCAAGATTTTCAATTTTTTTTCTTTGAGGCCTCTACTTGTCCATTCCCTTATTGATAATAAGGTGTTGAATATATGTGTTGAATATGGAATCTCTCACAAAATTCATCAACATCTTGATTCTTGAATGGTCATCCATTATCTATGATGATGGAATTGGGAATGCCATACCGATGGAGTTGGGAATGCCATACGTGAAAATGAGATAGTTGAGCATGAATGACGAGATTTGTTCGCTGGTAACCTTAGTGAGAGGTACTGCCTCAATCCACTTGGTAAAGTACTTTGTTATTGTGATGATGAACTTGTGTATGTTCGATGATGAAGGATGAATCTTTCCAACTAGATCTAACACCCATTGAAAGAATGGCCAAGTTGGCGTGAACAGTTGTAGTTCCTGTGTAGGTGCATGGATGAGATTTCCATGTATTTGACATTTAGAGCACTTCTTGATGAAAGTGAATGATTCCCTCTCCATTGTAGGCCAATAGTAACCCATTCTAATCAATTTCTTGGATAAGGTTAGTCCACTTGAATGAGTACCACAAATGCCACCATGAACTTCTTGTAAAGCCTTGTCAGATTAGTCACGTTCAAGACATTGAAGTAAAGTACCATCAAGACCACAGTGATAGTGAGTGTCAGCGATAAGAGTATAACAAGAGGATTGGTGGATAAAGTTGCCCTTTTGGTTACGGGATAATTCAAGTGGTAAGATGTCATATTTTAGGTAGGAATAAATCTTTCCATACCAAGGTGAATCAGATCCTACTAAGTGGCAAATGATTTGGCTTTCCAGTGTGTCATAGGCAGGTGTAAATGATTGTTCCACCAGAAATTCATAGCAAGCCTAATTTTCTAGGAGTTGCAACAATGATGCGATCATGGCCATGGCGTCAGCTGCCTTGTTATCAAGTCTTGGAATCTGTATGAACTTGATATCTACAAAGTATTTCTTGAAATCATCAACCATCTTCTTATATGGCAATATTTTTTCATCTTTGGTTTCATAATCATCATTAATCTGATTAATGACTAACTGTGAGTCACCATAGACTTGCAGTTCTATGATCCTCCATTCTAAAGCGATCTTAAGTCCAATGATTAAATCTTCATATTCAGCTATGTTGTTGGTGCATGGAAACATTAGCCTATATGACCGAGGAATGGTATGTCCTTGAGGGGTGACAAAGTATAATGACCATGGTTGTTTGGATTCTATAGTGAAGACATCAACATTTGGAAATTCAATATGTATGGGATGCTCTGTTTGTAGTGGTGCTTCAGCCAGTTGATCAGTGATAACTTGTCCTTTGATTGCTTTGCGATCAACATAATGGATGTCAAACTCACTTAAGATCATGACCCATTTTGCTAGCCTTCCTGTCAATGTAGCCTTTCTTAACAGATACTTAATTGGATCAATCTTTGCCACAAGATTGATTATATGAGTTAACATGTAGTGTCAAAACTTTTGTGAGGCAAAGACTACTACTAGACAAGCCTTCTCAATGAAAGTGCAATTGAGTTCATGACTTGTTAGTGTTTGAATGATGTAATAAATAGTGTGTTCCTTTCCTATAGAGTCTTATTGTGCTAATAATTCCCCCAAAGATGTATTTATTGCGGCAATGTATAAGATTAGCGGTTTGTCCAGACTTGGTGGTACCAGAACTAGTGGGTTCATTAGGTACTGCTTGATTCTTTGAAAGGCCATTTCACACTTATCATCCCATTTGAAAGGAACATTTTTATGCAATAGATGTGTGAAAGGTATTTTTTTATTTTCCAGTTGTGCAATGAACCTTCATATAGATTGAAGTCATCCCTGCAATGACCTCAACTGAATAATATTCCTTGGTGGAGGCATTTCCATGATTGCTTGCACCTTGGTAGGATCTACTTCAATTCCTTTTGCTGATACTGTGTATCCCAAGAGATTTTTGAATGTGACCCCAAAAACACATTTCTTGGGGTTAAGGCGAACTTTGAACTTTTCCAACCTTGCAAAGATTTTGGATAATACTTCAAGATGTCCTTCTCTCATGTATGACTTTTCCAATATATAATCTACATAATCTTCCATGAATGTGTGCAACATGTCATAAAATATTATAGTCATAGCTCTTTGATAGGTAGCCCCAACATTCTTTAGACCGAAAGGCATGACATTCCAATATTAAGTCCCCCATAGACATGTGAAAGTTGTTTTGTCTTGGTCTTTAGGTGCAATCTTGATTTGGTTGTAACCAGAAAAACCATCCATTAGTGAATACATGGCATGGCCAGCTGTCAGATCAACTATAGTATCAATGTTTGGAAGCGGGAAGTCATCCTTAGGACATGCCTTATTAAGATATCTAAAATTTGTGCACACTCTGACACTTTTGTCGAGCTTGGACATAGGAAAAATATTGGAGATCCATTATGCATAGTCGATTGATCTTATAAATCCCACATCAAGGAGTTTTCAGAGTTCTTTTACTAGTAGTGCAACATGAGGATGCATCTTTCTAAGTTTCTGTTTCATAGGTTTAACTCCTATTTTGATGGACAAGTGATGCATTATAAGATCAGGATCAAGACTTGGCATGTCTACATAAGACTAGAAAAAGTTGACTTTATTTGCTCTAAGAAATTCCATGAATTTTGGCACTTCTTTCTCTATCATTGATGCAGCTAACTGTAGAATCCTTGGTTTTTCTGTAGTTTCAAGATTTACCTCTTTTGTGGGATCAATCAAGATAGGAGATTTCTCATGATAGTGCTCTAGGAAAGTGTCAAGTATCCCATCATCTAGTGCCTTAAAAAGGTTTCACCATCTGATATGCTCTTTGTTTTATCTTTTGTTTGATCTAACACTGCCAAATTATGGTTTTCACCATTAGATCTTTCTTTTTTTCTTTTATTTTTTGTAGCTAGGAGACTTGACACTTTCCTTATTAAAGACTCTATGCCAAAAATCTCCAATGGAACAATCATTTGTGTCATCTGCGAAAAGGAAGTTCACGATAGATTCATCGGTTGGAAACATAGGTATATTGATAGGTTCAGATAGATTCCAGTCAATGAGATCGAGATGTATTAGCAGTAGCAGGTCATTATGCTATGTGAAATCAGCTATGGTTATGGTCATAATAGAGTTGTCAGTAGGATCCGAGGTATGAGGTAGATCAATGATGGTACTATTCTCATGATAGTCTTGTTTGATTAAATCTGACTCGGTATCACTAGAATCATAGTTGCCTTGTAATTAAAATCCTTGCAGTTGGAATCCTAACCCTTCACCTTCGATTAGATTTGGGGTGTACTTGTGCACCACATCAACCTATTTGTCCCTCCAGAACTCATCATTGTAAATGGTGTCATAAGGACAGTATCATGCAACTGCTTGGATGTTATTTCTTTTGAGTTAGTATCATAGCCTATTCCTATTTTATCTTTTGCAGCAAGTCCTGGAAGGTAAATAGGCTCAACTACTCCTTTTTTTCTGATAGGACCATTACCATCATATCCCATCTTTTGCATGATCGAATATCCTTTACCATATTGATCAGTTGGTAATTTAACATTGAGAACTGTTTCATCTTCATCTTTATAGAGCCAACTTAGAACTTCTTTATCCTCAGAATCTTCCATGGGGAATTTTTCTTTGATAAATCATCCATTAAACTTTGTACTTGATTTTGTTGGCAGTTGCGTTGATGTTGATGCTACAGATATCTGATTTTGTGTGATAGAAGGTTGCCCATGTGACCAAGGTGACATAGGCAGATTAGCAAGAAAAAGAGAATACTCCCCTACTCCATTATCCTTGAACCATAATTGCTTGTCAAAGCTTTTGGTTAATTAACTGATTTGCGTATCAACTTTAGGAGAAGTATTAGCAAGAGCTTCTCGATTGTTGGGGACCAAAGTATCTTGAATAGCTTTGATGTTGGCACAAGTCTGACTATTCAAATTATCTGTTGGTATTGTGATCTCTTGTCCGTCATAAGGAAACTTAAGACATTGATGATATGTGGACATGATAGCTTGCATTCTGTGGATCCAAGGATGACCCAACAAGATGTTGTATGCAAGATCACGATCTAATACTTGATAGAAAGTATTCTTGATAATAGGTCCCACTCTATTTGGCAACATGATTAAACCCTTGGATGCTCTTTCCTAATCATCATAGGATTTAATAGTATTCTTTCTTTTGGGATCAATGAAGTCCTCAGAGAATCCTAAAGCCCAAACTAACTCCATGGTACATATGTTCAAACCAGCACCTCCATCTATTAGCATGTGTCTGACATGAAACTTGTCAATCATGACTTCTAAGTATAGCGATGAATTATGGGGATGAGTCATGGAAACACCATCTTTTTCGAAAAATGATAGGCATGTGGATGAGGGCAAGTTTCCCACCATGGCTTGAAATCAATCCACATCTAGATCAATGGATACAGTTGTTTCAACAAGGGCCTTTTCTAGAATTTCCTTGTGTGCTGGGGAAATCTTCAGGAATTCTAAGATAGAAATCTGAGTAGGATTTTTTCCCAGTTGATTGACTAATTCATATTGATGTGGAGGTAGGGGCACAATGGATTTTGAAGAAGCACCCTTTACAACAACTTTAACTTTTTCCCTTGTTGTGTTGACTTGTCTATATTCCATCTTTTCCTTAACTTTTATAACATTGATCCGCTCGTCATCAGTGTAAATATGATTGATTATATTGCCATTGATATGATTAAGTCTTGAATGGCATTCTTCAAGGCTTGACAATTATTTGTACAATGGCCCTTACACCGATGATATTCACAATAGTATGCATCATTCCATGATGGTTGCTTCACGTTGGGTTCAAAGTTATGTTGAGGTTGCAAAGTAAGAGCATTTTTAGCCATTAGCTCTTTGAGTGCAGATTCTAAGGATTGACCCAGCGGAGTAAAAGTTTTTCTGCTAGAAAAGAATGAAGATCATTATGGATTCATGGTCGATGTGTTTCCTAAGGTATTGTTATTATTCCCACAATATCCTTGATTGTTGGTATTCCCTTGATTGGGAGTAAACGTTTGACTCATGTTATTCCTCAGAGGAGGAGGATTGTTCCCCTGATTTGTGACCGAGTTGACATTGTTATAGTTATTGTTGTGAGGAGCACTTGGAGCACTAAGAACAAATGGCTTAGTCGAGACATGTTTTGCATCTACAACACCATCATTCACCACATTTTTGTTGTGAGTCCAAAACTTATATTTTTCATTATGGTGATTTGATGAGCTAGGATTGTCCTTATCAAGTTTGATTATCCCTCTTTGGACCAAGGCACTTTCAATTGTGATAGCATTTTCAATCAATTTTTGAAAAGGAGGACAATGAAGATTAAGATGATAGCTCATTTCTTGATCCAAGTTGTTTATGAAAGTGGTGATCTTTTCCTTTTCAGGAACATGACATGGGTATCTAGTGAATAATCTTCTCCATCTCTGAAGAAATGTAATGAAGGGTTCACTAGGTTTCTATTTAGCCTTGCAGAGATCAATCATGGTTATTTGATCTTGTATGTTGTAGGAATATTGTGATATGAATTTGTTAATCAATTCCTCAAATGTCTTGAGAGGTGGAGTGATTTTTGATAGCCATTCCATAGATTGTCCTCCAAGACTTCTAGGAAACAAACGTATCAAGTATGTATCCTCATGGGAAAATTCTAAAGTCATATTTCGGAAGTCCCTAATATGATCAATTGGATCTGATTTCCCATTGTAACAATCAAACTTTGGGATTTCACAATGTTTAGGAAACGAGATCATGTTGAGATGCCGATCAAAGGGATAAGGACATATGTCATCAAGAGTGTATGTCTTCATTGTGGTTCCCCCTTGCATGTCTTTAATTTTCTCTTGAAGTGCCTTAACTTGTTGAGACAAGGCACTAATATCAAACAAGGGTGTCTCATCAAGATTTCTATTTAAGTTCTCAGTATTAAAATCATGAGGTAATTTAGCTCCTTTGTTAGCCAGATATAGGAAATATTTCTCTTTGTTGCGTTCTAAGATCTTTTCTAAGGCTTTGTGAAATTTAGGATCCTACTCAGCTTCTCTAAGGCGATGCTCTTCATCTTGTTCATCATCACTATCTACAAGAGTTCTGCTCATGTCTCTATTGGAAGGGAACGAATTTTTTTCTCTTTCATCCATGTTATCATTAAAAAGGGGATTACAACTCACAGTATAAAGGGGATCACTATTCTCACCTTCTTCTTGAGTTCTTTGGGTATGATCTTGTTGAATATCCTCCTTCAGCTTATTGTATTGAGATCTTGTAAAAATAGGCATATGATTTTGAAATGTTCTTCTAGACTTAGATCATAGTTTGATAAGTGCAAAAATGATGATGTTTTGATCTGATAAGATGAAAATATTATGATATGATCAAAAGATGTTCCTAATTCTTGATTGTGGCTTCCAAGTATGAAGGATATCAAAATCTTGTTGGGGAAGTTGAATCAATAATTATAAGTTTGTTTGAAAGGTGCACTTTTAAGATTTGATCCTTGTTTTTTAAGAATGATAGTTATATCAAATAGCCTAATTAAACTCACTGAAGGATTTGACTAGGATGTGTTGGATATTCAATAGAAGGTTGTGGTAGATACTCAAAGTTGAGAGGTTGATTGTGATTGTGTCATTGTGATAGAGATCTTCTCTGAAAATAGGCTCGTGAATATAAAAGCTCTATAGCATATTCATCGGTAAATCCCCTAGCAAAATCTTGGTACCTATGGAGAAATTCACGGTAGTGGAGCAAGATGTTTTGAATTTTATACAAAAATTTCCTTCATTGTAAGGTTTTCTTGTAACCTAAATGTTTCTTGGGTTTCTTGATCCTATTGGCAATCGATTTCTTGACAGATTTGGTTGATTTCCACTCTCTAAGCATGAGAGAAATGTGGATATGCTACTGGACCGAGGGTGCTATAAACTCAAATCTGTCGAAAGCAACAATTCTAGAAAAGTGACATATGTGCTACTCTATACCCTATATGCATTGCAAAAATAGACATATGCACCAGATAAACAATTAAATGCACTACAATAGGCCTCGTATGCGCTACTTTGTGTCCTATATGTCCTACAAAAAAAATGTTTTTCCAGTGACCAAAAACAATTTTCAAAATATTTAGCCTATGCGCTAAAACACTCAATGCATGAAAATAGACTCTAAATGCGCTGAACTAATCAGTGAATGCACTAGAACAGACCTTATATGCACTAAGTTATACCCTAGATGCACTAAAAGAGTTTTTCTGAACAGTTGTGA
This sequence comes from Sequoia sempervirens, assembly GCA_007258455.2. NCBI lineage: Eukaryota > Viridiplantae > Streptophyta > Pinopsida > Cupressales > Cupressaceae > Sequoia > Sequoia sempervirens. Next base: position 124,424 of record VDFB02319985.1, read on the forward strand.
GAAGTTTCAACTAAAATTCATGTTTCAATTTGAATGATCTTTTATCTAAATTAGTGTGATTGAAAACACAGCAAACACTTTGAAAATAGTTGTTCTTAAGCCTTAAACTAAACATCAAGTGTATGCTCAAAAATATTTTTCAAAAAGTGTTTTCGTAGGTTTCATACATGATAGACAATTCAAGCAGACTCACTCTTAGTACTCAAGGTCATCATAATAACCATAGCCCACATCTTAGAACTATGTTGACTCACATAGATGTGTCACCCCCGAAGGGGCGCCCGTGTTTTTTTCTTTTCTAGGCACGTACTCAGAGTGACGGAAGTGGATACCGGATCCCCTGAGAAAATGATCCTTGGCAATTATATGGTGAGTGTCTTGGGGGAAGATTCTTCCCTCCCCTTGCACTGTGATTATTAGGATGTTCAAAAAATAACATAGTTGGCTACTACACTAGGTTCGTAGTAAGGGTTTCCATTCGGTTCGGCAATAATAAACTCCCTCAGGAGACCTCCCAGCCTTTAAAATAAAGGCTTTGGGGATGGTTATCTTGCACACTACTGGTAAAAGTGGGTTTCCCCAGATTTTCTTTAAATTTTATAGTGAGGTGGAATAGCTTGGCTTTGGCTTGAACCCACTTGGGCCATTCCTCTTGGGTGAGTACTTTTTCCCACAAGAGTAGGCCCTCTACATGATGTAATAAAACATTAAAATTACAAAAATTGAAAAGGAAATTTTGGTATTCTGATCACCCAGTTAAGGGGAGAGCATAGACCTATTGCCACAGACAAAGCAGACAATGTTCTTTTTAGAACCCAAATCACAATGATCTAAACTATGTGAAGATAATTGCTTCATGAAAACAAGTTGTTCATTTTAACCGCAAAAATCATTGTGTGGTGACTACCCTAGATTGCTTCATTTTAATCCATGTATATCCTAGGGTTGCTTCTTTTTAAAACCAGATGTGACTATCCTAGATTGGTTCTTTTTAAGCTAAAAAGGGTATGGTCTATGAAAGGCATCAGACTCAGAACCTTGTTCAGTTACAACATGTATGCGCTAAAAGATCAGATATATGCACTATAAAAATAAGTTAATGCACCAAAATAGATCCTATAAGCACTGCATAAAATCCTAAATGTACTAAAAGAACTCTTAAATGCGCTAAAAGAAAATGCAACAATTTTTTTTACAATTTTTTTAATGAAATGAGTTGAGTATATGCACCATTTTGTTCCTTATGAGCATCGTTATGTTCCCTAAATGTGTTGAAATAGTTCCTTAATGTGCCAAAAGACCTAAAAAAGCGTCGTTAAAAACCTTGGATGCACTAGAAAAAGCCACATATGTGCTAAAACAAATTTTTTTTCAAAAATCTGAATTCCAGAACGCGAGATCCTATCAAAAAAACTTGTAAGTAAATGTTAAAAATGGGGTAGGGCCCTACCCCATGGTGGGCACCAAAAATGTGTGGTTGATTATTAAGTGTGCAAATGTGTAAAAACAATAAATCAAACACACCAATAGAACATTATATCAAAACATAAATCAAATGAAAAAGAATGCAAACTCAGTATTTTGTCGTTGATGTCATCCTATCGTCCTCTATCTCCAGTGTTTTGTTGATTCCAGCTTGCTCTCAGATTTTGTGTTAGGCTCAACAAATGGTCTTCCTAGAGAACGAGATTAAAGATGAATGCATGCTATGATAAGATATGATTAACGTGCTATGATTAATATTAAAAAGAAACTAAACTAAGAAATGTTATGAATGTTAAAGTTGATGATAACAATGCTAAGATGCTAATCACCTAAATGTTTGTATCTAATGCATGTGCATTGTAACCAATGCTTGGATTCGTAGGGGTATTTATAGAGCTTCCAAAATATTCTAATTGGCTGATGTGATCAACGGTTGTGAAAATCCCTAGTAGATTGAATGGTCAAAGATGGATAAGACTGGAGAGAAAAATAGAAGAAAACTAGAAAGAAAGATTTGTTTCATTTTTCATGGAAGAGATATAAGATGAGATGATAAAGATGTTCATTGTAAAAATCATCTTTATGTGAGATTTTGGAAAGATTTTGAAAATAAATAATGAATTTATCAAATTCATTATTCATTTATGGGTGACATGGAAGATTTTTCTTAATTAAATAAAATATTTAATTAATATTTGAAGAATAATAGAGGATTTTATAATTAAATAAATATTTAATTATGATTTGAAAAGATATGAAAGATATTTAATTAAACTAGCTTATCTATCTTAATATATTAAGATATATATATATTATACACTTAGAGATATCATTATCTCGGCGTATTTTTTGCTTTTTTGCTTTTTTGAATTTAAAAAAATACGCCTCGATAATGATCTCTCGGCGTATAATATATATATCTTAATATATTAAGATAGATAAGCTAGTAGCAGTCACGGTGTGCGTAATACATTGAATAAATTAATATATTTAGGGTTATGATTAGAGTTAGCATTTAGGATTAGGGTTTATATCATGGTTAGGGTTAGGGTTTGGTGTTAAGGTTGGGTTTATGGTCATAGTTAGTGTGAGAATTATGTTAGGGTTAGGGGTAGAATTATGGTTAGGGTTAGGGTTTGGATTATAATTATAGTAGGTTTCAGGTTAGGAATAAGGCTTTGGTTAGTTTTAAGGGTAGGGTTGGAATTACTATTAAGGTTTGGATTGGAATTATAATTAGGGGTAGGGTAAGGATTTATATTTGGTTGGGGCTATGGTTTGGGTTAGGGTTAGGGTCAAGGTTAGGATTAAGGTTAAGATTAGCATTAGGGTTAGGATTTGGTTTATGAGTATGATTATGGTGAGGGCTAGGGTTTAGACTTATGATTACAATTATAGTTAGTGTTAGGGTTTAGTGTTATACATTTAATAAATTAATATAATTAGGGTTAAAATTTAGGGTTATGATTTATATCATAGTTAGGGTTAGCATTAGGGTTAAAGTTTATATCATGGTCAGGGTTAACATTAGATTTAGGATTAATCATTTAGGATTAGGGTTTAGCATTTAGGTTTATGATTATGTTTAGGGTTAGGGTTTAGGCTTATGGTTAGCGTTATAGTTACAATTAGGGTTTAGTGTTAAGGGAAGTGTTAGCATTAGGTTTATGGTTAGGGTTAGAATTTTGTTCTATGGTTAGGATTATGTTTCTAGGGTTTACATTAATGTTCGGGTTAGGGTCAAGGTTGGGATTAAGGTTAAGATTAGCATTAGGGTTACGATTTGGTTTACGATTATGATTATGGTGAGAGTTAGGGTTATAGTTAGCATTAGGGTTTAGTGCTATATATTGAATAAATTAATATAATCAAGGTTATTATTAGGGTTACAATTTATATCACAATTAGGGTTAACATTAGGGTTAAATTTTATATCATGGTCAGGGTTAGCATTAGATTTAGGGTTAACCATTTAGGATTAGGTTTTATCATTTAGGTTTATGATTATGGTTAGGGTTAGGGTTTAGGCTTATGGTTAGGGTTATAGTTACAGTTAGGGTTTAGTGTTAAGGTAAGTGTTAGCATTAGGTTTATGGTTAGGGTTATAATTTTGTTTTATGGTTAGGATTATGTTTAGGGGTTTAATTACTATTAGGGTTAGGGTTAAGTGTAAACCCTAACCCTGTGATTTACCTTACAAGTTCCCTAACCCTAACCCAAACACTATTGAAATTCAATCTTAATTGAACCAGATCCCTAATGGTAACCCTAACCTATTTGTAAGTGAACACTAACCTAATTGAACTCTAACTATAATCCTAACTCTAATTGAATCCTAAGACTAACCTTAACACTAACCGTAACCCTAATTGAACCCTTATTGAAACCTAACCCTAGTTGAACCCTAACTCCAACCCTGACCGTGAATTGAAGATTTATCTTATAACTCTAACCTTAACCCTAATCCTAATTGAACCCTAAACGTAATTGAAACCTATCCCTAACCCTAACTAAATTATAACCCTAATCATTAACCATAAACCAACCTTAACCCTAACCATAATTAAACTTGAAGCATAATCCTAAACCTAAATCCAACCCTAACCCTAATTATAACCCTAACCCTAACCATAATTATAACCCTAATTGAACACTAAGCCTAATTGAATGATAATCATTAACCTAATTAAATTATAAGCCTAGTTAAAAACTAACCCTAACCCTAATCGTAGCTTAACACTAACCCTAATTTAACTCTAACTGTAATCCTAACTCTAATTGAACCCTATACTAACCCTAATTGAATCCTTATTGAATCATAATCCTAATCCTAACCCTAACCCTATTTGATCCCAAATTCTAGCCCTAACCCCAAGATTTATCATAGAACCCTAACCTTAAGTCTAAGTAAAAGCTAACCCTAATTAAACTCTAATCCTAATTCTAATTAAACACTAACCCCAAACCTAACCTTAAATTGAAGCTTTATCTTATAACCCTAACCTTGACCCTAATCCTAATTGAACCCTAATCTTAATTGAAACCTATCCCTACCCCTAACTAAATTATAACCCTAATCATTAACCATAACCTAACCTTAACCCTAACCCTAATTGAACTTGAAGCCTAATCCTAAATCTAAATCCAACCCTAACCCTAACTATAACCTTAATTCTAATTCTAACCCCAACCTTAATTCTAACCGTATTAGTAATCCTAATTGTAACAACAATCTGAATTATAATTCTAAGCTTAACTATAATTCTAATGTTATTGGTAATCCTCATTTTAACACTAACTCTAATTTTCATGGGAACCTTCATTCTAAAAAACCCTAACTAAACCCTACTCTATCCCTGAATAAACCCTAACCCAAATTGAATCTAACCCCATTCCTAATCAAACCCTAACCCCTATCCTAATTGTAAACCTATCCCTAATTATAATGCTAATTTTAATTCTAACCCGATTTATAATTATAATTCTAATACTAACCCTAATTCTAATTGTCATCCCAACTAAACCATAACCCTAACCTTAATTAAACTCTAATAGGTTATTTTAGCCCTAACACTAATCTAACCTTAACACTAACACTAATTGAACTTGTATCCTAACCCTAGTTGAACCCTAAACCCAACACTAACCTTGAATTGAAGCTTTATCTTAGAAACCTAACCTTAACCCCAATCCTAATCGAACCCTATCCCCAACCCTAATTTAATTATAACCCTAATTCTTAACCATAACCTAACCTTAACCCTAACCCTAATTAAACTTGAAGCCTAATCCTAAACCTAAATACAACCCTAACCCTAATTCTAACCCTAACCCTAACTATAACCTTAATTCTATTTCTAACCCCAACCCTAATTCTAATCCTATTCATAATCCTAATTGTAACAACAATGATAATTGTAATGGCAACCGTAATAGAACCCTAACCCTAATATAAACTTAACTTAATTATCAATTAATGCTATACCTAATTGAATGCTAATCATTAACCTAATTAAATTGTAAGCTTAATTGAACACTAACCTAACCATAATTGTAAGTGAACACTAGCCCTAATTGAACTCTAACTGTAATCCTAACTCTAATTGAACCCTTATTGAATCCTAACTATCACCCTATTCATAATCCTAATTGTAACAACAACCATAATTGTAATGACAACCCTAATAGAACCCTAACCCTAATTTAAACTTAGTTTTAAATGAACACTAAGCCTAATTGAATGCTAATCTTTAACCTAATTAAATTATAAGCCTAGTTAAATACTAACCCTAACCATAATCGTAAGTGAAAACTAACCCTAATTGAACTCTAACTGTAATCCTAACTCTAATTGAACCCTAAGACTGACATTGAACTAACCCTAACCCTAATTGAATCCTTATTGAATCATAATCCTAATCCTAACCCTAACCCTATTTGATCCCAAATTCTAACCCTAACCCCAAGCTTTATCGTAGAACCCTAACCTTAAGTCTAGGTGAAAACTAATCCTAATTAAACTCTAACCTTGATTCTAATTAAACACTAACCCTAATCTTAACCTTTATCAAATCCTAATTCTTGACATAAAAATCATGTTATATTCTGATATTTTGTATGGAGAAATTTATAATGATATAATTATAACATTTTGACATTTAATTCTATCACGTTTTTGGTTTTTTATAGGATGTAAGCATCATTCAAATATAATAGAGGTCAATTGTATTATTTATGTTCATCAGAAAGGATTATACATGAATCATTTAAATCATAATACACAATTTGTGAGCATGTTAGATTTCTATTAAACATCTTTAATACTGTATATTTTTTACAACATATTCAAATATTTATAATTGATGATTTATTTATTTATTTTGTGTTATGTGATGTAGAGATTTTAAAATATATATAATAAAAAATAGTAAATGAAATTATCAAAGTAAATATTTATTGATTAGTTTCTTCCAAAATACTATGAATGATATTTTTTTTTTTATGTTGAGCATGTCTTGTTTGTTTATCATGTTGCACTATTCCTTCTCATGGTCCTCATTAAGCATTTTTCAAGGGATTTTGTCATGTTTGTTGTAACTATCAAACCCAAGCATTCATTTGGATAATAGATCAAAAAGGATCAAAAGAGCATATTATGTTTGATTTCTAAGTGGTTTCATGTTGTGAGGCCCACCACTATGCTACATCTAGTACTTGGAATATTTTGTGTTTGGTTATTGTCTATGTTATTGATACCATTGATGATAGGATATTTAAATGTTTAAGTTCAGATGATGATTTGATTTTGATTCGCTACATGCTTAGTAATCTGAATATGATGATTTTATGCTGGTTATTGAGTTTATTTAATTTGAATTTGGAAAATTAATGAAGAATGAATGAAACCGGTGGTGGGAACCAATCATGTTGCAATTGATGAGTATGAAAATTATGGTTGATAAAAATGGGATAAGATAAGTGGCTAATGATTTTTCAATTATGTTATAGGATCTTTATGCTATAAAAATTATGAAACTTGTGTGAATGCAATTGTGATTCAAATGATTTGATTATTATATAAATATGATTTACTTGGAAGGATTAACATGTGTATTGAGTGTGCAGGTACATTTTCCATGGCCAATGGAAATTGGAGGCAACTCTTGGGAACCCTATGTAAATTAACCAGTGAAACTAAGCTAAAGTCCATATGAAGGGACTATAGTTCCATCATGTAATTATTGATGTTATTTGTGAATGTTTTTAATTTGGTTTTTATTGCCACGTCAGTCCATCTAGGAGGTGAGTTGTCTATCCAAGTGAAAAAACTCGGATTTGAACTTTTAGGCACTTTTTGGGGATTGAAAAGTGATATTTTTTAAGTGTTTTTATGGGTTTAAGGTCCCTAGGGCAGGTACCTATGGGTTAGGTACCTTTTTAGCTCAAAATCATGGGTTAGTCTCAAGATAGGGCACTCTTTTTGAGGCCTTAAAGAGGTTTGACGAAAATAAGGTTTGGGGAGTGGGATGGGGACTAGTCCCTTTCCAATTCCACTTCTCCATGTTGTCTTGGAAGTATCCCAAGTCCTCACACATGTGTGAGAACACATGGGTGAGTGTGCCTGAGAGGGTGAATGGAAGGTTGACAAATGTCAGCTCCCTATTCAAAGGAATTAAAACTTGAGTTTCTATAAAGCAAACTCAAAACAAGGGTTAGGGGATTTTTCTTTGGCATTCTTGATTTTGGTTGAATTTTGGGGGAGTGAGGAGTTTGAAGAAAAAGCTTGGAAGAAGAGGAGTTGTGTGGATCCTCAACCCTTCTTTCCTTGAGCTTGGTTTTAAGGTAGATTCACCACTTTTGTTTTCTACTTCTTCATGTTTTTATTTGAAAGATTATATGTGTAGGTGAAAATATGTGCTTGAAATTTTATCTATTGTGTTTGATTTGTATGTTTATTTCAAATTGCTCTGGGAGCATATCTTCTTGTGTTTTTGATGTATTATGTGATATGGGAAAAAGGTTTGTGTAGGGATAGGCTCACCCAAGTTGGGAAGAGCATCCCTTGTTGGGGATGGTATGGAGTAGGAACCTTCATGGGGAAGTTAAATTCCTCCTTAAAAGGAGAGGCTCAAAAAGGGTATGAGTACCCATATGGAATTGTGAAATGGTAGAAATGGGTTTGGTGGTATGGGTTTTGGAGAAAGAGAAGATATTAAAGAAGGGTTGCATTTGAAATGGTGGGAGTATGATATTTACTTGTTCTTATTACTAATATTATAAATCCTTGTATGGAGTGTGTAGTCCACCCTGCATCCCCCACATTGGATTCTTGATGGGATCCTAATGCTATGTGAAAATCCCTTTGGTGGGTATGAAAAAATTTTTGTTTGCGTAAATATTGTTTTGCTTGGTTTTGTTTGTACCCGGTTCCCTCGGTTGCCTCCTAGCTCGGGGGTGGTTGGTTTTCCAACCAAAGGTTGGGAGGTGAGCACTACCTTGGCTATGGAGAATTTTTTTGTCTTGTGTAGGTTGGAGAAAGTTATGAGGAGTATTGCAAACTTTGGGAAGTTCAACTATTTTGTCATATCTTTATGCCTATGAGGTGAAAATAACCTCACAAAAATGTAACTACCTTTGTTGGTAGGTGTGGGAGAAAAGTGTATATGTGTGAAAGTGGTGAGTATTTGCATGATGTTGTGGCTCTATATGTAAGAGTAAAAATAATATTTTGTTAAATACAAGTTTCTTTGTTCTTTTAGTTAGGTGGCTAGGTATTTCGGTTTTGAGAATATAAATGTTAGTTTTTAAAATAAAGTTCCTATATTTCATCCATTTTCTTAAACAAGAATGTTATATTCTACTAAGAAACATAAAGTGTTTATTTTGAGAGAAGGATGTAATGTTTAGATGTAAAGATTTATAAATATGTATTGTTATCAGAAATGAAATGAGCTGAATATAGATTTGAGCATTATTTCTTTTAGAAAGAAAATAAATAAATAAACAAATAAAATCATATAGTTTTCTTGTTCTCTACAATGTTATATCTGATTTGAGGGTGTAAAGGGGAGGTAAAAAAAAAATCACTTTCTATTGTGCAAGAAAAGAATCATGAACATTATAGTGTAATAGAAAATATTGTTCTATTATAAATGTTTTACCCTAAATCCTATTTGGGTAAGAAATTATACCATGATGAAGGTAGATACACACATTTTAAAAGTGATTGTGCAATATTCAAATTTACCTTATTTGCACGCATTAAATTTAGAAATTTTATATCTAGCCTCTATGGTATTTTGATAAATAGATTAGTTAAATACCTTGGCCTGCTCTCAAGATAAAGTAAGTTAGCCGAGATGGAATAAGATATGTTATGGACAAACTAGCATATATATGTATATGAGACTTTGTTGTAATCCATGTTATTAGAGTCAACCTGCTTACACACTGAATAAAACATTTCCATGCATTTATGTATGAGGCTTTTTCTGGAGCAATAAAAGAACAAAAATGTAAGGCTATTTCTACTATAAGTAGATAATTTTTTTTAGAGGTGGCCTGAATAGGGTTATAATATTGCATTGGGTATTACTATTGTGTACATTCAATCCCAAGTCATATCACCAAGGATATGGAGATTCAACATAATTAAAAAAAAAATTGTACATCTATCAACATCTTTATCTCTACCCACTATAGCGTTACATCTTTTATTCCCTTCTTCTAGCGACGATGAACTGAAACTACAAATGATTTAATAGAAACACTCATTGATCTGCTACATTTACCTTGAGTGAGTGTAGTCTGAAAGAGGGGTACGATCCCTTTGAATAGCCTCAATCTCTAATCATCTCATAATAACCCCCATCTTAATCCTTATTCGCTAACAGGAGAGTCTATGACCCTCAGCTTGCAATACACGAATACAATGAGTTGTTCTGTAGTTTAGTGCTCTGATCAATGGGTAGGAGGAGGTAGGTAAGAAAATAAATAAATGAATAATAATAAGAACACATGTGCAAGCATTGCAAACCTTATCTCTTGGTTGGTGCAGTAGTCACAACCATGCGCATGGTCCTCCATGAGGTTCGACTGAGAAATCCACTGGAGATTGCAACACCTCTAAATTATTTTACAAACTGTCGCCTTGCTTGGGCATTTAAATAGATGTGAGGAGATGAACAGTGAATAGGGTAGTCGACTAGTGCTCTGAGTGAGTTGTTGTGGCACCAGAATAGACTCTATTTTTGCAAATAGTCATTCTCGTGAATCAACACATATAGTTGTCACCTCACCCCATATGCCTTTGTACTGGACTTCTTGGTAACCTGTGTGCTAGTGAGAGTATGATTGGTAGTCACAACCGAAGTGTAAAAGCAAAAATTTTGTACTGCAGTGTTCTCTGACTTACTTTTGGTGGTTGACACTTATTTGCATTTTGCTTAGGACGTTGTAATTAATTCTCGTTACCTTGCGTATCTCTATCAGGAATCGCCAATAGTCTTCGATTGAACCTATGTTCTAACTGTCTCATGTATTATACCAATGTCTGTGATATACACTAGTATCCATTTAGTAGATAGCTAGGCGGAGTCAATGGATTGCCTCTAATAGTGGAGACGGGGTATTGGGTGTAGATGCAAAAAATTTTATGCAGTGTTTGGGGATCAATCTATATGTTCAAACACCAGGTCCTTGACTCCTTGCCAGCGTTGAAAGAGTCTTGTCAGACCAATCTTGGGGGCTCACGCCTTCCACCTTCGATGTGTTGCAGTCATGAGGTGACAGGAGAAAAATATTGGAATTAATGCTAATGTGTATTGGAAACTGCATGCCTCTAGGTTGGTCACTAACACAAATCTTGCAGGAGTTGCCACTAGAAGCAATCAGAACTACATGACTTTCTCTGAGGTGGTCTTTAAAATATATATATTTTGTTGAGTATACTTGAGTCTCCCAACTTCGTGCAACCGTTCCAGTGAATAAGAAGCGATTACTTCCTTTGCCTTTGTGATAGGGAGTCAACGTGCAACAGAGCAACAAAATAGAGAGGGTGTGGTTTAAAAGTAGGCTGCTATCCTCTTGGAGTTTAGCAATTCACCTTGCTCCATACCTATAGGGCCGCCCATCATATTCAACCTGTGTTTTCGGAAGCATAAACTGAGATAAATGGTGCATCGTCCTACTTTGTGAAGAAGCAAATAATAATAATATGCTAACAATTTAGGGTTGGAATATGGACATTCAAAAGTGGAGTCTGTAGTATGCTTAAGCCCGTTAAATTTTGCCTCGTCATCTCATGAAATAAAGTTTATTCCCAAATCGTTTTGGCGGGGAAAATAAGTCTTCTCTCTTTTAAAGACAATCGTTGTTATAAACATATTCACATATTTTACGATTCACATTTTCATAACATTAGTAATGATTATACTCTTGAAGCGGTGCTAATGAAATTGTCTTTTGAACCTTCTCTTTAAATTATCTCCAAGTGTTGCTTGAGGGTTCTCTTTTTCTTCCTATGTAATTGATGTCTTTTTTCCCATTATATTCATCACATTGTATCCCTTGTATTGCTTTTCATTATCTTGTTTAGTTTTAGATACCTTCTAAAATCAAGGCATTTAACATGTTGGAAAATGACTAGGTTTCCATGTTCCTAGATAAATGAGCTTTATTTTTAAAATGAGTGTAATTTTAAAATATATTTATATGTGGTTAAAGAAAAAAGAATATATCCCCGTGCACTTAAAAAGTGGTTCTAATAAATTAAATAAGATTTTATATAAGGATGGAGACTACAACTACTAGGAAATATTTTTGAAAGAAAGATTCCTCTTTATTTGATCCACTTCCTTTCCTTAAAAAGGAAATAACCAAATATAAATAAAAAGGATTTAATGTATATTTATTTGTATATAATCTTATGAATTTAAATTTTATTTCTTTGAATAAATAAATTTTATATATATGTATTTTTTTTTAGGGATAAGTAAAAATAAAAAAATAAAAAATAAACAATTAAATTAGTAAATAAAATAGAATAAATAAATCAATAAATAAATAGAATAAAGTGGGGAGACTTTAATATCGAAAAATGGGGAAGTCTTAATACTAATGTTAGTAATGGTTGAATGAGCCCACTGATCACACTTAGAATAATTTGAACTACATCTTAATAAGTGGGCAATATTATCGATAATAGTATTTGAACATATTAATAAATGCTTTTAAGGGCATTGTAGATAGTTTCTAACCACACGTAGTTATCTGCGTCTTCTATGCGCCGCTCTAGGGTGCCATGTCAAGGTGATGCCGCATAAGCAACATCTCTTGACATCTATTTTAGACAACCATGTGTATGAATGGTTGGTCATTACTAATTACTTTTCAATGTTATCACAAAAAAAATTGTTAGTTGTATTTTTTGCCCTAATGTAAAATATGGGCATTACACATGTGTTTATAGAGATTTTTATCCTTAGTATGTCTACAAGTTAGTTTTTTGTAAGATTGCAATAAGCCTAATGTACTTGTAAAATGTGATTTTTTTGTTTGGTCACTTTCTTGTGATGAATATGAATATTGTGATTTCCTTTATGTCCTTATTGAGGCTTAAGCCAAGAAAATTGCTCTTGAATTTCAATATTTACATTATTTTCATAACCATCAAGTGGGGGCTCCTTGCACTATGATCTAGGTCACCCTTAATGGTAATATTCAAACCATCCCTCCTCTTGCCCCATGTAGGTAGAGATTCTCTAGTAGTCAAAATCACTTATCACTACCTCTTATGCAATGGCAAGAATGGTCTATGTCTCTATAATTGAGTCTTAACCCTAACCTTCAGTTCTAATTAATGATCATGATTTATACTTATTGTTAAATTTATAAATGAAATAAGAATGTAATCATACTTAATAGTGACCATAATATAATAAACAATATAAATCCTAAATGAATTTATAGTCCTATACTGAGACTAAGAATCCTAGATAATGTGAAAATAAGAGTAAACGCAATAACATATTTCAACAAGCTTTTAGTAACATAGTCGTTCAGAAATCAGACAGAGCTCTTCCGTTCCAAGCAATAAACACGAAATGAGAAAATATGCACATTTGCATAGAGTTACAAATCAATGCATCAATTTTTTCAAAAAGTAATCACTATATAATGCGATTTTTGTTAATAATACGATTTCATTAACAAATCATATTAAAGGATGTGACTCCAGTAGCATACCATGATTCAAGACATGTACAATTTCACTCCTCTCCTACCTTATGCAAAAATAGAAATACATTAACTGTCAACGTAAGATTATCTAATCTTTTCGGCCATCAATTCCCTAATCACAGAATCCTTACGGGACATGTTAACACAAGATTTGATCCTGTGAAATCTTTCTGGTCTTGAATTCGGCTTTGCCCTGCAAAGACTCCTCTTTTGCTCTCTTCACAGCCACCATTTGGCCACTTGTAGCCACCAACCCCCTATACACCTGCACTTCAATGCAAACGATTTGCATGCTCTTTCATTTTGTAGTTGGAAAGTAAAGAAGCGACTTTTGAAACCCTAAAGTCTAATATTTTGGAAGGGAAAACAATTTTTCTGATTTGTTACATATTTAATCAAAACAAGGCTTGTATACACCATACAGTACCACAACATGCAGTGATATTTAATCAAAATAAGGCAATATAGAGAAGCGAGCCATACAGAATTATGGTTAAAGAATAAGATCAGACTGTGTCAATATGAGATCAAATGAAATGTAATACTGTTATACCTTACGATAGCCTCGAGATCCAATTTCGTTATGAGTGGAGAAATTATTTGTAGCCTGTTTCAGTTCTTCAAATGTAAAATACCTTTGTACTTTTCAAATTGAGGTCATCTCTGATATATTCGCCGATTGCAATTCTCCGAGACCCTGACGAAAAATAAATGCACCGCCAAACAAAAATCATTAAACTCACCCAGACACAACTTTAGGGAAGAATATACATATGCATCGCTTATTTTAGCTTTTTGGAGGATAAATGTATACCAAACATAACTCATTAAATAACGAAATGCCTCTACTCAGTCGTGAAATGTCTACTGCTCTTGAAATACGAATTACTTTGCTCTACAATACTCTTTTAAAGAGAATATGACTCTTCCACTGGCGTTAGTTACATTTTGATGATGACCATTCATTTCACAACGCACATTAATCCACTTCCATGCCAAGTGATGGAATCATTTTCTATCACCCATGTCAGTTACCTCCATGCCTCCTCACCTTCCACACCTTCCACTATATACTCCTGATAGAATACGAAGCATTTCTTTTTGCTAAGACTGTTACTTTCGCTGGCCTCCTATAGAGGCTGCTGCCGCTGTAGGGTTATGCCTCTCGGCAAAATAAAGATATTTAATTAAACTTTTAGTAAATGACATGTAGATGAAATTAATTAAATAAAATATTTAATTAATTAGGAGAAAGGAAATATTTTAAATTTAATTAAATCAAAAGACTTAATTAAATTCAAAAGGTGATAATTAATTAAAATAAATAAAATATATTCATTTAATTAATCAAGTAGACATGTGAATGTGAAATAATTAAAATTGATTTATTTAATCATGGAAGAAGAATAAAGTGAATGAATAATATAATTAAATTAATTAAATTTAATGTAGGGGACTTTAGAGAAATTAATTAAATAATAAATATTTAATTAAATGCCAAGATTAATTAGACATGACCAATTTTATGCATATAAAACCCCTATACCCTATACATTGGAACCTCAACCCTAATCCTTGAACCATATATGTCCCTCAACCCTCTACCCTCAACCTTAAACCCTCAACCCTCTACCCTATATATTAAACCACCCTTAACCCTCAATTTTCTATCCTCTCATTTACCCTATACCTTAAACCCTCAAGCCTCAACCCTTAAACCCTCTACTCTCTACCCTCTAATCTACCCTATACATTAAACCCTCAACCCTCAATCCCTCAACCCTCAACCCTCAACCCTTAAACCCTAGTAAACCCCTATACCCTCTACCATCAACCCTCAACCCTTAATAACTCAACCCTTAATCCATCCCTCCCTCTCTACCCTAATCTCTCAACCCTATACCCTATACCCTATACCCTATACCCTAAACCCTAAACCATTAAACCCTCTATGTCCCTCTACCCTCAACATCCCAATACTCTCTACCCTAGTAGACCCTAGTAATCCCTTAGCCCTAATCCATCAACCCTTAAACCCTTAAAACCAAGTAAAATCTCTACCCTAATCCATCAACCCTCAACCCTTAATCCCTCAACCCTAATCCTCATTAACCCCTATACCCTCTACCCTATACATTGGACCCTCAACCCTAATCCTTGAACCATATGTGTCCCTCAACCCTCTACCCTATACATTAAACCACCCTTAA
Source organism: Sequoia sempervirens (assembly GCA_007258455.2). Taxonomy (NCBI): domain Eukaryota; kingdom Viridiplantae; phylum Streptophyta; class Pinopsida; order Cupressales; family Cupressaceae; genus Sequoia; species Sequoia sempervirens. The sequence continues at coordinate 139,858 of VDFB02319985.1, forward strand.
CCCTTAATTTTCTACCGTCTGATCTACCCTATACCTTAAACCCTCAAGCCTCAACCCTTAAACACTCTACCCTCTACCCTCTTCCCTCTAATCTACCCTATACATTAAACCCTCAACCCTCAATTCTCAACCCTCAACCCTTAATCCCTCAACCCTCAACCCTTAAACCCTAAACCCTAGTAAACCCCTATACCCTCTACCATCAACCCTCAACCCTTAATACATCCCTCCCTCTCTACCCTAATCCCTCAACCATATATCCTCAACCCTAATCCCTCAACCCTATATGTTCAACCCAATACCCTGAACCCTAAACCATTAAACCCTCTACATCCCTCTACCCTCAATGTCCCAATAGCCTCTACCCTAGTCAACCCTACTAATCCCTCAACCCTTAAACCAAAGTAAACTTTCTACCCTAATCCCTCAACCCTTAAACCCTCAATTACCCTCTACCCTCTACCCTCAACCCTCAACCCTCAACCCTCAAGTACCCTTAAACCCTAATCCCTCATTAACCCCTATACCCTCTACCCTATACATTAGGCCCTCAACCCTAATCCTTGAACCATATATGTCCCACAACCCTCTACCCTTAACCTTAAACCCTCAACCCTCTACCCTATACATTAAACCACCCTTAACCCTCAATTTTCTATCCTCTCATCTACCCTATACCTTAAACCCTCAAGCCTCAACCCTTAAACACTCTACCCTCTACCCTCTTCCCTCTAATCTACCCTATACATTAAACCCTCAACCCTCAATTCTCAACTCTCAACCCTTAATCCCTAAACCCTCAACCCTTAAACCCTAGTAAACCCCTATACCCTCTACCATCAACCCTCAACCCTTAATTCATCCCTCCCTCTCTACCCTAATCTCTCAACCCTATACCCTCAACCTTAATCCTTCAACCCTATACCCTCAACCCAATACCCTAAACCCTAAACCATTAAACCCCCTACGTCCCTCTACCCTCAACATCCCAATACCCTCTACCCTAATTGACCCTAGTAATCCCTCAGCCCTAATCCCTCAACCCTTAAACCCTTAAACCCAAGTAAAATCTCTACCCTAGTCCATCAACACTCAACCCTTAAACCCTCAAGTTCCCTCTACCCTCTACCCTCAACCCTCAAGTACCCTTAAACCCTAATCCCTCATTAACCCCTATACCCTCTACCCTATACATTGGACCCTTAACCCTAATCCTTGAACCATATATGTCCCTCAACCCTCTACCCTCAACCTTAAACCTTCAACCCTCTACCCTACACATTAAACTACCCTTAGCCCTCAATTTTCTACCCTTTGATCTACCCTATACCTTAAACCCTCAAGCCTCAATGCTTAAACCCTCTACCCTCTACCCTCTGATCTACCCTATACATTAAACCCTCAACCCTAAATCCTTAATCTCTCAACCCTCAAACCTTAAAACCCTATACCCTCTAACCTTAATACCTCAACCCTTAATCCATCCCTCCCTCTCTACCCTAATCCCTCAACCTTTACCCTCAACCATGATCCATTAACCCTATAACATCAACCCAGTACCCTCAACCCTAAACTGTAAAATCCTTTACATCCCTCTACCCTCAACATCCCAATACCCTCTACTCTAGCCGACCCTAGTAATCCCTCATCCCTAATCCCTCAACCCTTAAACCCTTAAACCCAAGTAAAGTCTCTACCCTAATCCATCAACCCTCAACCCTTAAACACTCAAGTACCCTCTACCCTCTACCCTCAACCCTCAAGTACCCTTAAACCCTAATCCCTCATTAACCCCTATACCCTCTACCCTATACATTGGATCCTCAACCCTAATCCTTGAACCATATATGTCCCTCAACCCTCTACCCTCAACCCTCTACCCTATACATTAAGCCCCTCTTAATTCTCAATTCTCAACCCTCAACCCTTAATCCATCCCTCCCTCTCTACCCTAATCCCTCAACCCTATACCCTCAACTCAATACCCTAAACCCTAAACCATTAAACCCTCTACCCTAGTTGACCCTAGTAATCCCTCAACCCTTAAACCCAAGTAAACTCTCTACCCTAATCCCTCCACCCTCAACCCTTAATCCTGTTATAACTAAAAAATATCACATTTTTCAATAGCCTCCATGCACCTATCCTTCACATTTCATAGAAACTCATCACATTTTAATCTTATGATCAACAAAAATTGTTGAAATTTGTGTGACAAGATCCATTTTGTAGCCCACGTTGCCAAATTGACACACCTATAAATGAGTTTGAGACTCCATAATCTTTCCCTGTTCCTAAATAAAAATTAGTACTATTGGCCTAGCAATGCCTCATCGGCGAAGCCCCCATCATAGCCTCACCAATGGCCCGATGAAAGTAGTTCATAACCTAGTATTGGTGTAACAATACCCTATTGGGCTAACTCCTAAGGCATTCTCCCCGATAGACTGATAAAGTCAACAAAAGTAAGCACATCGTTGTAACTCATGAACATCGGTGGAACGAATGTTTTCTTTCCCCCGATGGCCCAATATAAACACAGATTATCAAGAATTAAAATATATCGAGGGAATTAATGTGTATCAAGGTAATATATTCTAGCATCCCACTGATAGATTGAAGGAAAGTTGTTCATCGATGGAGAAGGTGGCTATCAGTGGAAGAAGGATCGTAGTCTCGATGATATGACAATGATGATTGTACTAACTGATGTGACATCTCAAGGCATCATCAAGATATTTAAAAATAAATGCTTCCATTTGATGACAAGACTAAAATGGGTGGTGTATTTATGAGCCATAATTGAAGCACAAGTTGATCACATAATTGTCATACAATCTAGAAGACTTCATTGAGGAAAAAAGTAGAAAGGAAAAGCTAGGAGTTCTTACATAGCAGAAACCAGTGGAGGTGAGACCCAAGTAAGTACACCAATCCTAGCTGAGAAGTTGTATTTTTTCAAAAGATTAAGAATTCAAAAAATGGAGGAAAACACAACAAAACCTAAAGCTAAGAAATAGAAAACTGAGAAGAGACCCCTAAATCAAGACCTGATAGATCAATGCCCTAGGTTGGGGCCAAGACCCTGGAGGAGTGCTCAAATGAATCCTTCAATGGATAGATTATTAGATAAATATAATGGCTTGGGAGATACTTGGACACTATGACACGTGTATGAACTCTTCATGTATCATTATAGAAAACAATTTAGGTTTTAGCCAATCTACAACCCGTGGAGGTTGAACTTGGGAAAACTCATGGTGTCCAACATGTTCATAAATTTAGAACTAATTAAAGCTCTGGATAGTAGATACAACCCCAAGAGGAGAACTATTCAATCACATGATGGGGCTGACGTGCTTGTTATTTTTGAGGATTTAATTTCTAATGTGTTTCAGTTGGAGTGTCCTATGAACTTTCCATTCATGGTTAGAGACCTCTTGAAAGAGTATCACCATATGGATTCTAGCTAAAAATGATGGAAACTACCCTTGCATAGGCCCAAGGAAGAAGGAGGCCAACTTAAGAGGTTTTCAAGCAAGGAACCTTTTCATGAGGACTTGTTTGAAGAATATTTTCTATACACTTATTATCCAGCTGGTTAGGTCTTGGGGGTAGAGGTTCCACCTTTCATGTCTATTACCCCAATGGTCTTAGTTGTAGACATACAAAGCACTAATGCTAGATCATTCAATTATGCTAGATACTTGGCCAATGCCCTAAACCAAGAGCTTGAAAAGATTAAAAACAACACTGAATATATTCATTTCAAACATTATTCTTTGTTCATGCATTTCCTAATGCATGAGGGACATGTTAGAAGGATCTAGAGTGAAGAATTAAGAATAAGAGATACATATGAAAATGGAAACCTCAAACCTGTACAGATGTGGACTTCATTGTGGGATAGTTGATTTGGTAGATCTCATTATCTTTATTTTGAGGAGTTTTTTGTGAAACCATTGAAGAAATTATTGGCATATCCGCATGATTATAACTTATCCCCAGAAGTACAAAATTTTCTAAGACCAAAGGAAAATGACCCAAGGAATAAGGTGAATCATAACTAGAGAGACTGGTATGCTTTTCCTAACTGCACAGTGATCAGGGTTTATGGGTTTAAAGGAACTCCACACTTGCTACCACGAGTATTTCCTGATAGAATTTCCTACTTATAAATTGTGAGGTAATTGGAAAAATATAATGCCAAACACCTCAAAGGACACAACAAACAATCAATTATGCCCAACACTTTATTTTTTAGAGACTTTACAGTGGTTTTAAATGAGGGATATGAGGAAATTGATGCTAAATTAGCATAGTATAACCTCCCTCTAGGCAATAAAAGGGAAAATTTTGATGTAGAAGGATTTTTTCACAAAGAAAGGCTATCATAGCAGTTATCAGGATATGAGAATGTGTTCTCAAATGAAGATGTGATCAAAAACCATGATGAAGCCTCTACCACTGACAAAATGACTGCATATAATAGGGTTATGCTCATAGAGGAATGGAAAAGAAGAAATGTCCCATCTTATTCGAGGGCATTTGGTGAAATACAAGAACCTCTAGCAAGGATTGATAAACTCATTGCTCGTGTGAATGAATTGGTAAAGGATGTGCCTTTTTTTTCTTTGATGCCACTCATGCAACCTATTTAGGAGTGCAAGCTGAAGATATAAGGCCCTTAGATTATATTCCTTCATATCCAACTCCTGACGTGAGTTTTTCTATAGATATTGATATAAGTGAAGATGAGGAGAGTGATAAGGAAGATGAGCAAGTACAACAAATAAGTGATCCTATAAATGCATAGTATGAGCCTCCTCAGGAACACAATGTTGTAAGATTTGAATCATCTGATGATGTTAGGGTCAAGGCTAGATAGAAGATCATTTTTTATGAATATTTTATTAAGTCTTCTAAGTTTAAATCATTTGTTTATGAATAGAATGGAAAGAAAATGAGACCAAAGATGTAATATGTCACTCCTAAATGAGAGTTTGTTGCTCTGGAAGAATTGAAAAAATAAATAGACAAAGAGATGGATTCCATCACTTTTGAGAGAGGGAGAGAGTTACTTTAGGAAGCTGGAGTATTGCTTTTTCCCAAGTGGGATATAAGCTCTACAATATGTTTGATAGTTTCAGAAAGAGAGGGGACAAAACAATGAATTAACAAAGGAAGCAAGTGATAAGATGTATTTAGGATCTGGATACAATCCAGATGAGGCCACCTTGCTTATTTGGTCACTATACCCCCATGACAAAATACCAGTTGTGATTGATAATCCAAACCAAATGTTTGGACATCTCTTGGTCCAAAAAGTAGGGGATACCAATCCCATTGAGATAGAAAAATTGAATGTCAATGTGGAAAAATTCACCAAAGCACAAATTGATAAGCTAATTAAAGAAAATGACAAGTTGAAGAAGGAATTAGCACATCAAAGAGAAAGATCATCTTCCTCTTCCACACCAGAGTTTTATTCCCCATGGCTTGAAAAGGATAAGAGAGTATTGGATGCAATGGATGATACAACTTATTGGAAAAATTGCCACTTGAAATCTTAGGAAAAATGTAAAGAATTGGAGAAAGAAGTCAAAACCATCAAGTATAATACTGCATCTAAAATGATCAATGGGAGATTCAATAAGATGATGAAATGTGTTGATAAATATTGGAGATAATTTAAGTAGGTATACTTAGCAATAGAGGAGAATGAACAACTATAGGGGAGAATAATTTAAAAGAGAGAGGAGCTTCAAGACAAGAAAATCCTGAAAGGACAAATAGTGTAGACACATAACAAACTAGTAGAATCACACAATGGATATCATAATAGGCTCATGGAAGATCTCGACTGCTTCAATTCAAATCCAACACTTTATGATGATATGGGAAATCCTCAAGAGTATGATGATTGGAAGGAAGATTTTGATGTGCTTCTGATTGTTGCACTACATGAAATCAATGATGAGGACATAATTTTACAAAATAATCACAAGCAGCTCGAGAAGATGATGTATAGGGAATATGATATGAGGGAAGTGATCTCCAATATAGACATGTGTGTTGAACAAGAGTACATTCATCACCTCTCTCCATTTAATTTGTTCCTTAACCAAACTATGGATATACCAGACACAACGGGACAACCATCAAGATGAAAGGAGTCAACCAATAGCATGAGCACCCTATCATGGAGTAGTAGCTTTGAATAGATCTTAGGTGGTCTCAGGCTTCTTCTTGGAGATTAACGTATTGGTGCATTCATTTGCTGCTATATTTTGTTTTCTTAATTACTTTTAGTTATCAAATGACATGACTTTTTGTAACGGGTCTATAGCTTGTTGCCTCTCATATATATATAAGAGAGACCAAGACTAGAATAGATCATCATTACATCATTTCCATTTAGGGTAGGAATTTGTAAGAAGATAGATTGCTCCAATTCACCCATCCATCTCATATCAGAAACTACTATTATAATGCATATTATTCAAAGATAAATATAATGGAGAAGGTTATGCATAATTGTTAATTTGCTTTCAAGTGCTCAACTATTGTGTGGATTTATATGCTTATATGTTATTTGGCTATCTCTAAAGTGGTTGTTTATGTTATTCAAATTGAGTGTGTGAAAATACATTTAATTTGTCAATACACATTTGTTGTAATTATGTGATGTTGTTGACTAGTTTAAGTGTGTAGAATAATTAAATTTCCTTTTAAGAAATCAAATTTGATAGGTTCCTTTTTGGATTAAAGTCCTTTTGAATAGATTGTATTAATTGGTTTCCTTTCACAAATGAATTAAATCCTTTCACAACTTCATAGTAGCATAAGGGGATATCACTAGGATTACTAAGAAGAGCCTAAATAACTGGCATACTTACATGTTTGCACAAGGTGCAAACATTCAGAGTGCCCAACTATTCAAGTTAAGATGAAGAGTGAATCTACCCATCTTACAGAAGCCTATCTCCAAAACCATCATTCACCCCTCCACTCTGTCCACCAAATAGAAGTAGGCACTGGTCATAATTAGATATTGCATACAAAACACAACTCACAAACTTGAATTCTCAATTGCTCTCATTAGAAATTAATCACTAAAACTTTGTATCTTCTCCACCTTCATGTTCCTTAGTGAGTATATTGCTCAATTCAGGAACCATATTTACTTGTAAATCTACCTTATTGTTTAGGTATACCTGCCTAGGTCTGGCACAACCTGAAGAGTAGAAGGTAATCAGTTGTGTTTACCTTGTTTGTGGTCCAAAGGTGTATTAAGGGATTGGCACCCCCATATGGTTTAAAACATGCACTTTTGGGACCTAAAAAATCCCTCAACCCTTAAAACTTCAAGTACCCTCTACCCTCTACCCTCAACCCTCAAGTACCCTTAAACCCTAATCCCTCATTAACTCCCATACCCTCTACCCTATACATTGGAACCTCAACCCTAATACTTTAACCATATTCATCCCTCAAACCTCTACCCTCAACCTTAAACCCTCAACCCTCTACCCTATACATTAAACCACACTTAACCCTCAAATTTCAACCCTCAACCCTCAATCCTTAATTTACACAAAGTACTGTGATAAAGGAAAAATTTGCTTTGTTTATGATTATCTGGAGGAATAAACGGGGAATGTTGGTGACAGTATGGATCTTGTCACACAAATTGTTGCATTTTATGTTAAATACAATGAAAAATAAAGGCAGTAGATCTTTTGATGCAAGTGAAATATAGGCAAGCAACTGAAGGCTAGTGAATATTGGGGAAGGATTTTTTGTTCTAACACCCTTAATCCTTACTAGATCAAAATAATCAGGTGCTAAGTTAGGCACTACATCAGACACTAAATTAGGCACCACAAAAAGCTCTAAAGCAAGCAATAAAATAGGTACTAATTATATGGGCGCTAACATAGACACTAATCTAGTTGCTAATTTAGGTACTAATCTAGGTGTTACAGTAGGCATAGTTTTTGGCACTAATCTTGGCATTAATCTAGGCGTTAATAAGGTTTTTACAGTGGGCGTTAATAGTGACGCTAATCTTGGTGCTAATTGTGGCACGAATGTCAACGCAAATTCACATCGGCTTGTTCTAGTTGGTGCAAAAATGCCAAGAATAGCGCCATCTTGAAAAATAGCTCTGACTTTTCCCAAAAAATAGAAAAAAATAAATTAAAATAGTGGGTGGAAGCAAAAAAGGGAGCTAATCACAGGGATTTGTTGTAGTTTCACCTTGGTTCCTTATACCTTGGCACATAACATCAAGTACATTATCAAATCTAGGTTTCTTGTATTATTGCAACATGATGATTATCTATACTCTCTCTTCATCCATATATTCATCATCCCTATCTCTTTCCATCCTTCATCCTTTACTCCTCCCATTCATTTCGAGGGCACACCCATGTTCTTTGAACCTGCCTATCCTCTCAAGGGGCATACTTAACTCGGATCCTTGTAATGACTTGGGAATCATGCCACTAATCCCCATCCTTTTCTACCCACTATATTTTATTCTTATATGATACAATGCCACTTCTTATGTAGTCACGATGTCATATCAAAGAGGAGTAAAATATAGACACCTAAAATTTACCACACTTGACTTTACCCTATCTTAGCCATTACTTAAATAAATATTTACTATTTGATTAATTAAGGGTAAAAGCACAAACCTATGTCACACTTTATAAAGGAATCAACCAACAACAACAAAAAAAATCTGAACTTTGACCACATAAAAGTGGTCTTTATGTTTTGAATTTCAAAATGGTGTAAACTAATGAAATGTAGAATTTTTGGTGTAGTTTATTCCTATAATTTTAAAAAAATTTAAAAAAAAAAATCATTATGTTTTTATCAATTTAAGGACAAATTTAGGAATGCTAAAAATTTCATAAAAGAGTGACTTCACAAGCCGTCAAAAAATAAATTGAAAAACACTTCATTTCTCTCTTCTTCTTTTTTCCAAATAGGTAATTTCAATATCTTGTGCGTATGGAAAAAAAAATCACATTTTGTTGCATATTTTTCTCGTAATAATGTTTTAAAGTCAAACATGTCAAAATTTGATAGTTTTCACGGACCGTAAACTAATTTCAATTTTTTTTGTCATTTTCAAAACACAAAACATACCCTTTTGAAGTAGACTCTCTCTTCTTGTGCCCCATATAATATTTAAAACATTTTAATAAGTTTTACTATCTTTTTTTAATATCTAATGAGCCTCTTTTTTTATTTTTAAAACCTACTTGCATTATTTTAAAAATAAAATATATTAAAACTAATCAAAATATTATAAAAATTATCTATTTGGATTCTACACTTTGAGCTCTACAAAAGGGTATTTTTATTTTTGCAAAAAGATCAATTTGACTAGAGAAATACTTTGCCAAAGATGAATGTTTTAGAAAATTCAGAGAAATAATGAGTTGGTTGCCATGTAGGATGCCAACTAGGAATTTTCAGCTGACAGGGTTTCGGCCGAGAAGGTTTCGGTTGAAACCTTCTCGGCTGGTACTAGCTAGGCCGAGAAATAAATCAGCTGAAAACCTATCGGCCAATAAGAACTTGGCCGAAAATTACTAAAATAAAAAAAAAAATCTTTCTAATTTCTCAAATTAAGAAAATTCAAAAATAACAAATATTTTGAAATATTCGACTATTTTTTATTAAAGAAGGTTTATTTTGACATTTTAGAAGGTTTATAATTTCAAAAATTTAGAAGACTTATTTCGGAAAAAGAAAAAGAATTTGGACAAGAGGAGAGATATTTTTAAAGTATGTGTAGTGATCTTCAACTTATTTAATTAATTATATTTTTATGAAAAATGCATTTAAAATTTTTTTTCACTATTTTTTTTATTAAAATATTAACATCAAAAAAATATTTGTAGAAATATGTTTATAAAGAATTATATAGAAAGAAGATTATTTTATTTTATTTACATTATTTATTGAACAATTATTTTATTTATTTAAAAATTGTTTGAATATGAATGCATTTGTTGTTTTCACTATTTAAATTCTTAGATTTCATTATTATTGATCATCAATTCTTTGTTCTTCCATTCTTGCTCTTACATGTCCTCCTTAAATACCTATGTTTTATTAAATTTACCTTTGCCTTTACTTTTATTTCCAATATATATACATAAAATTAGCATATTTATGAAATTAGTAAATTTATATAAAAAACATCAAAGATATCATTATCAAGAAGTTTATTTTTTATTTATTTATTTGAGAATTATATATAAATTTAAGTGTCTCTTATGTAAAATTATATATTTGTAAAGAATTATTTCAAGAGAATTATATATATAATTTTATTTGAGAATTATATAGAATTTTATACACATGTATGTATTATTCAATTAAAAATATTTTATGTTTTGCATCTAGTTACAAGATTTTTAAAATATTTATGCTATATTACCTATACATATTACATGGAAAGTTCATGTGTGTACAAATTTGTATGTAGGCACGAATTCAAATTTGAACGTAATTTGTGATGGCAAATCCAAGGGCTAGATCGAGGAAGTATGATCGAACACGAGTAAGACAAAGTAAGAGAAAAGCAGATGAAGGAACATCTACTAAACAACAACCCATGGAAAATATTGATGATCAAGGTGACGTATAGGTACAAGAACAAACTAAACCTAGTACTAATATAAATTTTTTGGACTATGGTATGGAAAATCTGATGGAGATGGATGAAGATTCTTTTTTCAATAATATTTCATCTAAAGATATGTTATCTAAAAGCACATTAAAATTACACTCTAGAAAAATATGGATGAATTTTTTGAAGAGAAATATCTAATTGGAAGAGCACAGTTAGTTGCAAAGTTATTTAGGGGTGATCCCACAATAGTGGTTTACAATTTTTGGCCAAACTAGACAATAAAATTATTATTTTTAACTAAATCTTCACATTCGGGCAGCTATAGCGGCTAAACCGTGAAGAATTTGAAGACGAAGCAAACTAGAGTCTCATCACATTTTGTCTGTAGATTCTAAAAATATTTTTTTCAAATTTTTTGGAATCGGTTTACACTTCTTTTTCCATCTCCCACGAAAACTGGTTTTTTTCAAAAAACAACATTTTTAAAAAGTGATGCAGACCGTATAACGCATAACATTTTTAAAAAGTGATGCAGACTGTATAACGCATAACATTTTTTCCATGAAGGATAAAATTATAATTCTTTCGAATTTAGATTTTTAAATCCAATATCTAGTGCTTCCACTTGGTTAGATAGTTTTTTATTGAATATTTTTTCTCTAATCAAGTTTTGAAGTCAAACCAATTACAATTCAGACATAGCGCAACCGTATAACACATAACTTTTTTTGTATATATCGAAATTCTTTTTCTTTTTTTTGTTGAATCAAGGACTTCAATATCTCGTGCACTCATATTTTTCAAATTTTTTTTTGATAATCTGTTATTTTTCCACATGTGCAGAACATAGACCTTCATTTTTGATGAAAAACCTATGTTTAATAAAACTAAAAAATAAATACATAATAAAACCAAAACATATTAAGATTATATTCGTTGGATAGCTTGTTTCGAGGACTACCTCATTCTAGTTGGGTTTGTGAAGATTCCTCCATTTTCATCATCAACCCGAACTCTGAAGTGCCAAAATTTAGGGTTTTTTTGTCTCAGAGGAGGGATGAGGAATAAGGGGGGTTCAAATGAACCCCCAAGGGTTCGCTCGAACTAGGGTTCATTCGAACACCCCTTTTATAAGGGTTTTTGTTGACATTTTTGGTGGGAAAGCATTAAAAGGGTTCGCCCGAACCCAGGTTCTATCAAACCCCTAATGGGTTCAGTCGAACCAATATGTTCGTACGAACCACTAAAATCAAATTTTTTTCCATGCATTCATTTTCTATGAGTTTTCCTTCCTCATTTCAATTGTAAACCACTATTGTGGCTTCACCATTAGACAAAAAGAAATGACCCCTATTTTGGAGTTGTTAGGGGTTGATAATAGGAAAAGGTCATCAAATTTAAAACAAACAATTGTTGAAAACTTGCAAGAAGCATTAGAATGTATTGAAAAGAAGAGTCGATTTAGTGATTTAAGTGATGCATGTAGATCGTTGATGACTATAATTTCTAGTAAGAAATTATCACATAGAAGACAAGATCAAGCAATTTTTGAATTACTAAATGTTTCTAGGAGAACTGTTCAAAGGTATATTGAAAAGAGAAATGAAATAGATGGAAAAATTGAGAAAAATTGAGTAAATATTTGTAGAGTTCCTCGAAAAGATAGAATTTTAGAAGATGTAAAGAAACAGGTAGTTGAATATTGGACCACCCACTCTCGTGTTTCTTCCAATAGAAGGGATAGTATACAAATAATAGGTGATGATGGTACAAAATTTTTCATTCAAAACATTTTATAGATACAATACAAAGTGAACTTTTTGAAGCATTTAAACAAGAATTTTCAAATGCGAAGATTGGTCAAAGGATGTTTGAAACACTATGACCATCATTTGTACATATAAATAAAGTATGTGAAACTTGTTATCAAAATCACGTTGAATTTGATCTACACCTACAATCATATAGAAAAGTTATGGCAGCAATTGATCGAAATTTAGCCATCCCTAGAAGCACAACACAATTTGTGAAGTCTCTTTTATGTGAAAAATTAGAAAATTCAGATGAATTCAATGTTGAGTGTATAAAAAATGTATGTAATGATTGTGGAGATTTGAAGAATCTTTTACATGTTGACAATAATGAAATGCAAGTTACTTGGAAGAGATTTGAATATGAGACATACTTAACGAAGTCAAGAGTTGAGGCCAAAAAAATTGTTCTCAAAGAGAGTGGATTGCCTTACAATGAATTCATGAGTAAATTTCACAATATCATATATCGACATATCCAACATTGTCATGGTGCAAGATGGAAAGCTAAGCAATTTCGTTATTCAAAGAATTGTTTTCCACCAGGTTGTATTCTCTCTATTGTAGATTTCTCTGAGAACTATACATTTAGTCCTCAAACTGAGATCCAAAGTCAATATTATCATTCAGAGCAAGTTGCAATCTTTGTGCAAGTTTGCTATAGACATGCAGAGTTAGCGGTTGATGGAATACAAAGTAACAAAGATGATAGAATTATCATCAAAGAGGTTCACTTTTATAGCAGTGATGATAGGAATCATGATAGAAGCTATGTAGCTCATTGTTTCATAATGTTTTATGAAGACCTAAGACGACGTGGCACAAATCAAGAACAACACTGGATATGGTCTGATGGATGTGCTAGTAAGTACATTGTTTTTTAAATTATTATTTTTAATTTATATTTACTTTTAACTTTGCTCGACTTAAATTGTTTGATTGCTTAAATCTATATATATAATTACTTTTTTGAAGCTAATTTGGTTTTCAATTGTTTAATTACTTGTAACTTCATAGAACAATTTAAGTCTACAAAATCCTTTGTTTGGTTAAGCAGTCAACATGCTAGACGCAACATCAATTTTTTGTGGAATTTTTATGTGAGTGGACATGGAAAAGGAGAGCATGATGGAGCAGGAGCATGTGTGAAGCATGCACTTCGTCAACATGAACTTGCTGGTATGTAAAGTTTTCACCATATATATATATCCAATTTAGCTTTCAATATTTTTTAAAAGATTAGATATATATATATTTAAAAACTAAATTAAATTCTTTTAAGTTCCTTGAAAGTAATAGGTGAAAAATTGTGCCAACTTGTGTGTAACTTGTAGGTAATTCCATACGGAATGCAAAAGAAATTGTTGAATGGTGCAAAATTCATTTTTCTACTCGCGACTCAACATATAACACAGTATTTTTAGGAAGTTATAGGTACATGTCTAGTCAAAATTTGTTAAAAATTTGAATTTCAAAGTTCAAGTACATACATGATTTCATTTATTGAATTTTCAAGTTTGAATTTAAACAGATATTGATTGATCAAATCCTTATAATTGTCAAGCAATTCATGGTATTAGAAATCTACATCAAATCATGAAAACAGAGAGTAGTAGGCCTTATGCAATTAATGTGAGAGAAAAATCATGTTTTTGTATTGATTGCATTAAGGACAATGCAAATATTGATCAATGTGAGAATATTAGAGATGGGTATGTTTCACAATGGGAAATAAAACAATTAATATCAATGCCTCCTTTTGCTGAAGATGACAATGTCGATGTCTACGATCCACTATATTTAGCTAATTACGAATGTGTATCTGATTTAGTTGTTACAGATATGGAAATTGATTAATTTAGTTAAAATCAAGATTTAAATATATATATTCTATACAGTTTAATTTTCAAATATAAAATATAAATTTTTACAACTTAAATGTATAATTTAATTTATGTATATATGTGGTGTGTGTACAAGAGATATTTTTGCTATAGTTGCAGATCCTGAAAATGTAGAAGGTGTAGATTACTATCTACTAAGATGTACGCAACCAAAAAGAAAATTGGTTGAATCGATGACAAATGGTGATGGACAAGAGTATCCCATTGGATCAGTCATTATTGAAGGCACGTATTATCAACAAATAAAGATAGATAAAAATAGTATTATATTTGTTGATTATAGATCAAGACAAAAGGTTCTACATTACAGTCACTTAGTTTTGGCAACAAAAATAAATTTAGAAACTTTACCTAAAAGAGGACGTGCCAAACAAAAGTGGAGGTTGTCTATTGAAGATCATGAAAAGATTTTAGAGATAATTAAAGATAGAGAGGATCCAGATTTTATGTACCAGGAGCTTTAAGTTGTTTTTTGGATATATGTACACATTTATGACTCCAAATCTATAATATATATTTGTATTGATTGGACATGTGACATGATTTAGAATGGGTTTTTTTTTAGAATGTGACATGTATGTTAGATCATATATATGCTTGATACAAAACCTAGTGACTTTAAAAATGTTTTCATTTACATTTTTCCTAAATTCCTTTAAATCATCTAAATTTCCAATTGCATTTTTACATGTTGGACATGGTTCATTCTTTTAAGTTCACTCAAGAATCTCTAGAAATTCCTTTATATCATCTCTAGATTCCTTGATTGTATTTTTATGTTTGACATGGAATTGTTAAACTTTCACTTTCAAATCTTTGAATTTAAATATTTGTTCAACTCCACTTATATACATGAGCTAGATTGAATATATATATATATATATATATAGGTGCAACAATTTGTACAAAACCTAGTTTATGTTCCAATTTTGCATTTAAATTTATTTATGTTCCATGGAATTCTTAAGTTCACATGAATCTTTCATTTCATTTGAACATTCAACTCCACAAACTTATATAATTATCTAGTTGATCTGGAGTTTGAGTGGTGAAGAATCTAAACATAAATGTTGTCTCTAGTTTTCTTTATTTTTTATACATTACTAATGCACAACATTCAATAATTTTAAATTATCATTTGGATTTTCATGTATCCTAATCATCACATCCTAATTTTATTATTTTCATTAAGTAATAATCCCTCATCCTAATCATCAAGTTAAGATCACTTTATCAAGTAATAACCCATTTAACCATAATCATCCTCTAGAATCATTTAAAAATTATCCATCTAGATCCATCTCATTCATGCATCCATTCTCCATCCTTAATAAAAAAAACATCACTTGAACATAAAAATTTGGTTACTTGGTCTCAATCTAGTCCTTACATCATATTGTCCTTTCATCATCACCCAAAGCTTTCAACATCTAGGGACCTTATCCTTAATCTGGACTATCATCCATTTCAAATCCAATCTCCTAATAAAAAATCACTTAACCTTATAATTTGATTTCATCTTTTTAATCCAAATTTGCTTAAGAACATTAGCTCCTATCTTTTAAGTATAGTTATTAAATCCATTTTGTTAATGTTAGATTGTATCTAGGTTCACTTGGTTTGGTCTTTTTTGTTCACCTCAAGGTGCATTGGAATATATGAACATTGTAGTGAATCATAGTGATGGTGTTTGGGGTGCTTGAGATAGCTACATTTTGGCATCAATTTAACTTTGTTTACCATGTATGTAATGGTCCATCTTTCTAGTACAATTAAATATGGATTGATCAATTTTTAATTTATATAGAATTGTCATCCACGAAGATCTAGATCTACTTATATTAAATGTGCATAACTTTCAAGATTTAAATATATATCAATTTCCAATTGCATATATATAAATGTTCCACATGGAATTATTAAACTTTCAAGACTAGAAATATGATTTCATTTACATTCAACTCCACTTATAGCTTACATTCTTTCTTTGAATTATATGGAATTCTTAAGTGAACACTTGAATATATATATTTGATTTCATTTACATTCAATTCGACACAAGCATAGCTCATCATCTAATTCAAGAATTCTTTGCATGCACATTCAAATGAACGTGTGTATTAGATTATATGGAATTCTTGGGTTCATGTATAGCATGATATATGCACAATTTAAATGTATTTAACCTAGACTGACTTTAAAAATGAACATTTAGAGCTTTAAAGAATTCAAGAACTATCATCTATTTCCAATTGCATTTTTATGTTCTACTTTAAAATATATCATTAATCTCAAGCATATTTGCATTCAATTTTTTCTATTTTTTGACCTATTTATTAAAGACAAATTCATTTGAACTATTTATTTAAATTAATTACATGTACATGTCCATCTTTTTAAATTTACAAATAGCAACCATTAGATAGTGGACAACATTTTGATTTCACCATGTAAATAAATATGTACAACAAGTGCATTTGAACATGTTGGAGCCTAAAAATTCATGCAAATTTTAGGCTCCTATATTCAAAAAGTTGATTTTAACACTCAGGAGTACAGTTGAAAAATCTGCTCGAGTGACTCACTTTGAAAAATCACAGAATGAAGTTAGTTCAATTTCAAGCAAAATCACTTTACAGACATGTTCATTTATCACATGGGAGTATGCATGCCAATTTTTAACCTCATACGATCTGATTTGACAAAGTTTCGAAGCAACAAATTGATGGGTTTTCTAAAAAATCTGCTGTCAGCATAATGGAATCTGTTAAAATGGTCAACTTTGAGGGTGAATTTTAAGCAAATGGATAATGATAATCGCAAAAATATTGGTGTCTTAACTTCTCTACACCAAATTCTACCTCCATGCCAATTTTCAGAGTGTTTGGACATCATTTAGTATTTTTGCAAAATTGATTCCAAACTGATTTTGCACTGTTTCATAATTGCACTCCCAGAACAGCTACAAAGTGATCAAGTTTGATTTTTAATATTTTTCGAAGGAAGAGCATTTATGAAAAACCCATTTTCCTACATGCTCATGGATCCCAAATGAACTAATCTCCCAAATTATGGTTTCATAGGAAGTGATTTGACATTTTTACAAAATTGCAAATTGGTGAGTTTTATGTGACAGGCACAATTTTTCAGAAAATGGCTGAGTGGGCAACTTCAATTGTTAGTAGCTTTTAACCCCAATAATTTCATGCCAAACCGTTTTACAGGCATACTCCCCTATCATAGCACAACACGCTGGTGTGATTTCATAGCTTTTGGAAATCATTTTATCAGTTTTCGAAAGCCATTTTGCAGGCTACTTGACTCATTTTGTTACATTGCAAAATATCAGAACTATGGATTTTTGACAAGCACCCATTTCAATTTAGAGATAAAACACCAATCGATGGAGTACCACTGGAATTATGTCAATTCCAAGGCTGCCTATTGGTTGGAATTGGGCAAGTATTGAGAATTTATGATTTGGGCAAAAGGAGATTACTTTGGAAATATGAGAATAAGCTTTTCCCTAATACAATTGTATCCATTCTTACATATGGGGATCGGATTTATGTTGGAGATATTCATGAGTCATTTCGTTATATAGATTATTATGAGATGAGAATCAACTTTATATATTTGCAGACAATTGTGTTCCTCGTTGGTTAATACTTTCATTGCACATAGACTTTGATGCAATGGACAAAGGTGCAAAACTTGCACTTGTGCATCTCTATATCACTAGAAGGAAGTGTTGTCTGATGGAGAACGGGCCTCTTCAAATCTTCGTAGGTGTCTTAGTTGCCCTATGAATTAATATAAGATGAATGTATATTGTTGAAGAGTTATTGAAATTTCCCAAGGATATGAGTTGCAAAACAACGGATGAAATCATTAAGAAACAAATCAATAAAGAAAGATATCAAAAAAATGAATGAAGGAATTAAAGATAGTCCTCTAGATTCAGACAGTGAAGAAACAACTGTACCAGAAATAGAACATGATTGAACAATATTTTTGGAGACTGAAGCGTGGCATATGGATAATAAAATTGACAAGAAATAAAGGATTTGCATCAACTTCGAGAACGGATTAATGTCGTTAGTCAATACAGCACTCTCGATAGAGGATTAAGAAATCATGGAAGATGTTATAGTGCTTCATGAATATTCAATATCGAATGATTAGTAAGACCAAATGTGAACAGCATTGGGATTCTTCGTTCTGAGCGGATGATTTTGTGTTTGCACAGCAAACTTTTATGGAGGCACTCAAGAACGACATTTGGGATCACTTCATACATGAAAGGCCTCGGTGCCAATTCTGCAGTTTTCTCTGTGCACTTTAAGGAGTAATAGAATTTGTCAGAAATTGTGATTGCTACTTGCGTGAATATGGGCCTGAAACATTGTAGGTATATGGCGCAGAATCTTTCAAAATATAATCCCGACACCAGTACCGATTCTACAGTTTCATATACACTTTGATGTTATGAGATCTTTCAATCGATTAACAGAAGGCCTTGCTTGAGTTACCATTGGATAGAGTCACAACATTATTTTGTAGAGGATCCGGTATTATTAATAAGCATCGTTTTATCTAAATGGAGCAAACACAAAAAATAGAAGGTATGAACTGTTGTTTCATTGAAAAGAAGTCATCGATGCCAAAACAGGAAGATTGATATTACATTCAAACTCAGCAGAAAGGAAGATTGAGATTCCTCTAATAATCGGTACTATCCTTCAATACGAATGGTTCTCAGATATCGCGATGTATGCGGGTGGGAGCACAAATTGAAAATCCATTGAGCTCTATGAAAAGAGAATGTTTGAGGCCAATATGTCAATGATGCAGTGACAGGTATCTGGAAATTAAAGACACATTAGTTTTCTCTCACAAATAATACGGTGAAAATGGATGATTCCTTGTGAAGAAACCCTAAAATCAACACACTAGGGCAAAAGAATCCCAAATGGATCGCCGAGACAATAATAATCGAGGTAAAGTCTCGCCGAGTGTGTTTGTCACACCGATGGAAATCTTCATCGGTAAGAGATATGTGAGATCGGTGGGAAGTCTCTTCGATGCAATTAGTTACCCTGATACATATGATAAAAAATGCAGCGAATGAATAAAACAAAATATATCGGCAAGAGAATGATACTCGAGTGAGTGAGTATTTACCGAAGGTGTTTGTCACGCCGATAGAGATATAGCGATGAAAGATAGGAAAGAATAAAAGTCATGCCGATAGGGTGGAAGTGGAAATACATATTAGAACGATATTTGTGCAATATGGAAAATAGATTTGAAATATTGAAATTGCAAGAGTAATAAAGTAAAAGTGAAGGTGAATATTTTCTTCATAGATGAAATATTTTTATTAAAATGTGAAATTGGCAGGGGGATTTATAAGGTAAACAATTATTTTTCCACAAAAGCATATGGGGTAAAATTCTATAAAGCATTTGCACTTGGAGGTGGTATTTTTCACCAACGGAATTACAAGAAGGGATAAAAAGTGTAATTTATTGGGTGAAAAATATTACAGATATTTAAAGCAATGATCATAGTGTGATTGTTTTTATGAAATAAAGTTGTAATCATAAATTTTCAATGAAGAGATAATTCAAAGAACAAAAGTTTTCATTAGGGGTGAAATATTCCTCCAGGGAGTTAAAATAATTTGAAGATTCATGGAGGGGGTAATTATTTTTACCCAAGGGATAATTTATTAAATTGAATAAGTGATATTTTCTAGCAAAAGGATTAATGAAGATTGTTAAGATACCAAAATTTTATTACGAAATGATTATTCTTCACGGGGAACTAAGATAACAAAGATTAAAATATTTAATTTGCCAAAAGGCAATTAATTAAATATTTTAATGAAGACAATTGAACAAAGAGCTGCAGTGAATAGGCGTGCGAAGGGTCATAACCCTAATATGATGTATATATGTAAAGTAAAATTGTATCAAAAAGAATATTAGATTTAGGAGAAATAAGTAGTAGGTTAGATAGTTTGTAGTTTGAACAGTTGCTGAAATAAAACATCATGATATGTATTGTAAGATCTTTTAAAATTATATAATGGAGAAGAATGTATTCATCTGGTGATCCAATTATGGTGTCAATTGTTTGTCAAATTTATTGAAAACATTATTTGATTGTCTCCAATGTTGTCATTTCCTGATTATTTAAATTGAAATATCAAGGATATTCTTCAATTTATCAAAGCACATTTGTTGCTCTTGTGTGGTTCAATTAATTGGTTCTTGCAAGACAGGATTAAATCCTTTTGATTAATCACAATAATTTGGAAAAGGACATTTGGATCATTAAGAAGAACTTGGTAATTACACTTTTGCACATTTACGCAAGCTGTAAACAAGTCACAAGTGCCAAGCAATTTGAATTATAGTCATTAAGCAAGTCACCCATTATACAAATCTTGACTCCATTAGCCCAACAGAAGTAGGCACTAGTCACACTATTCATATCTTAGAATTTCATGAAACTTTATTAAACCATCCACGTTTCAAATTCAATATTAGGAGTAGGAATAGTTAGCAAGCTTTCATCTATTACATTTGTGCCATTGTAATAGATCCATCAATTCAGTCAAGTCATACAACCTTAAGTCTGCATTATTCACATAGGTACACCCGCCTAGGTTTGGTAGCACCTAAAGTGTAGAAGGTCTAAACCATTTGACCTTGTCTATTACCCTAACATGTACCAAGAGATTGGAAACCTCTTGAGGTATTCTTACCTGCGTTTTTGAGAGCTAACAGAACAAACCATAATTTAAATTTAAATAAAGGTACTTGTTCCTTGCTAAATAAATAAAATCATAAACTAATTTAATGCACGATGTGGGTATGTGCAGGATCGTGAAATATACCGAGCCAAATTTTTTCGTTTTTAAATAACAGATTACAACATTCAAGCCAGTGCACCCGTTAAGGTTAGAAGGGTAAACCGAAACGTGCAAGAAGTAAACTTAAGATACAGAAGGGAACTCAACGCCAAGTATGTGCTACCCAATCCAAAGTGGAGTGAGGGGCGACCATATGACGGAGTGATTACAGAAAGTAAAGCTTGAAAGGAAATGCTGAATAACGGAACTACTCAACACCCAGAATGTGCTTGCTCACCCCGAAGGGAAAGTAGCTACCATAGGGCGGAGCTCTACAATTTCCAACTAAGACTGAAAGCATACGTAAAGGAAATGCTGAATACTGAATCTACTCTACACCCAGAATGTGCTTGCTGACCCAAGATGGGAAAGTAGCGACCATAGGGCGGATATGGATTACATACAATATCAAAATGCTGAAAGAGAGAACATTACAATCTGACTGAGCAAGAATCTAAGACCGACAGTACTACTGCCAGTATACAATTTGAAAGATGATTACTTGCTACTAATTACAAATCAGCCTTTAAGAATATTGCAATAATATTGAAGCATTCAATGATTGCCAAGAATAAGCTTAACTTGCATGAAAGGAACTGATCCAACCTCTTTAAATCTGTGCAATCTTCAATGATGTCTCCGTGAAGCCTTTAAGAGTTCCCAGCACCCATCCAAGAGCAATAGTGCAGATCCCTGTTTGCTGTTAAAACAATACTGTATTTTTTCTTCATAAACCAGCAACACAGATTTATATAAATGCTTAGATCTTCCTAGAAACTGATCCAAAAGACTAGAGACTGAAGGAAGACACCTTTAACAAGGAGGCGATCAGATTAGAATCACAAAACTGACTTGAAATGCTTCTATTTAATTTTTCACGAATCCCAATGCAATGCAAGAGGTACGGCCCAGCTGAGATGGTACGGCCTCCTTTAAAAATTCAATTCTCAATAATAAAATCTGGAAATTTAGGAACTTAGGCGCCTACCCTAAACAATGAGATTTATGAAATACCCAGAATGATATTTTTGTCTTTTTTTGAAATATGAATGAAATACTAAGTCTGCTGTAGCTAAATGCTAAAATCAGCAAACCTCTAACATGCAAGATCTGAAACTAACACTACTAATGCAGATTACAATGCACGGAATACAATGAATTCACAACTAGACTAAATTCATCACTAGTCGTTGTCTTACAAACGAGAAGAGATGCCCAATGGTTAGGAGGTCTTCATCCCTCGAAGTGATCCAGATTCAATCCGGCAGCATAACGGTGTATTTTCCAAGATAACCAAAATGATGCACAAGACTCCCTTTTTATAATTTCTGCTTGACTTCACGAAACCCTAGAAATAGCTTTTAGGTCAAAACCTTCATCTTCTCAAGAAGGCGTGCTTCCTCTTCAAGGCATTAATAGTTGATATTTTAATTAAATATCATCTTTTGGAATATGCGCCCCTCAAACCTTTGTTCAGACTTAGGCAAATATTAAATTATTTCTCAATGAGGGCGCCACCCTCAAGGACCCACCTTTTAAACACAACATAAAGTCATTAAGTCTAAGCCAAGGGTCAACGTTTAATTATAATAATTAAAACGTGACTTTTTAATTTAATGACTTAACTTATCCTTTCGCAAAGGCCCTGAAGCAAATACTGATGAAGTCAACTGATCAAACTGGAACCGGAAGTCAACCAACCTGAGCTCACTGGAAAGCTGCCAAAAATAGAATTTACTAAAAATAGTAAATTCCAAAAAGTACTCTGAATGCTGAGACGAGCATACCACTGCGAAGTCCTCTGAAAACCCAGAAGGAATCCGCCATTAAAAACTTCATCTCCGAGCAATGACCTCCTCAAAATTAGGAAACCCTAATTTTAACTTCCGACTAGCCTCCGGGTTCCCAAGGAAAGGCTAACGGTCACTGAAAATGTCAGGCTTGAAAAGGGGACATTACAGTCCGCCCTCCCCAAGATTGCTTGTCCTCAAGTAATTGCAAACTAGGATGCTGCAATATCTCATCACTTTCCCACGTTGCATCCTCCATAGGCAGGTTCCTCCACTTTACCAAACATTCTCTGATAGTTCTATTCCTCAAAGAACGTTCTCTGACATCAAGTATCTCCTCGGGAATTAGAACCAACTGTCCTTCTTCATCCAACGGTGGCAACTGTGAAGAAGCAACCACATTGTGTCCAAGTGCCTTCTTGAGGCGAGACACGTGGAAGACGTTATGCACTCTGCTATCTGAAGGTAGCTCCAACTCATAAGCAACAGCCCCAACCTTTCTGATGACCCTAAACGGCCCATAGAAGCGAGGTTTGAGCTTCTCAGCTCCACTCTTCTTGAGAGTTGACTGTCTGTAAGGTTGTAAACGGAGATAGACCATATCCCCAACCTCAAAAGAACGCTCAATACGCTTCTGATCAGCATATAGCTTCTGCTGATTTTGTGCAATCTGCAAATTATCCTTCAAGGATCTCATTATGTCCTGACTATGCTGCAACAAATCCTTGGCTAATGGTGCTTTGCTGTCACCAAACACCAAATCTGCAAAGCTGGGTGCTTCATATCCATAAAGTGCCAAGAAAGGAGACATTTTGATTGACATATGGAAGGTAGAATTGTAACAGTACTCGCCTATATGCAGCCACTTAACCCAAGCTTTCTGCTGTTCTGACACATAGTTTCTCAAGTAGCCTTCTAGCCACTTGTTCACCACTTCTGTTTGCCCGTCAGTTTGGGGGTGATAACTCGTGCTTGGGGTGAGCACAGTACCACTCATTCTAAAAATTTCCTGCCAAAAGGTACTTAGGAACTTACTGTCCCTATCACTTACAATATTCTTAGGCAAACCATGAAGTCTAAACACTTCTCGAAAAAACAAATCTGCAACTTGGGCTGCAGAAAAAGTGCTGGTAATGGCAAAGAAATGAGCAAACTTGGTGAGTCTGTCAACTACCACATAAATGCAATCCTTCCCTTGGGCCTTGGGCAACCCAGTGATGAAATCCATTGAAATGCTTTCCCATTTTTGATTGGGAATTGGAAGTGGTTGCAGCAAACCGGCTGGTAAGGTGTGCTCATTTTTATTTGCTTGGCAAACAGGACATTCCTGAATGTAACGTTGAACCTCCTTCTTCAAACCTTTCCAAGAAAACCTTTCTCGGATCTGCCTATAGGTCTTGAAAAACCCTTGGTGACCAGCAACTGGAATGTCATGAAAATTCAAGAGAATCTTCTTCTTGAGCTTAGAATCGGCTACCAGAAAGATTCTACCCTTATACTGAATCAAACCCTCAACCACTTGGTACTTTTCATCATGGAAAGTACCTTCCAGAATGCTGGTTGCAAACTGATTTTTTGCATAATCAGCCAGCAACATGTCTCTCCAGTCTGCAGTAAGCTCACACAATGAGCTAAGATGAGGCCTTCTGGATAGAGCATCGGCCACTACATTATTTTTTCCTTTGACGTATTCAATGTCAAAGTCGTAAGCTTGAAGCTTACTTACCCATTTCTGTTGCCTCTCATTTAAATCCTTCTGGTGCATAAAATGCTTGAGGCTATTGTGGTCTGTTTTAACCACGAACTTATTCCCCACCAAGTACTGTCGGAACTTGGCTAATGCATGCATAATGGCAAGCATTTCTTTGTCATAAATTGAATATGACCTTTCCACACCCCTTAATTTCCGGCTTTCAAACACAATAGGGTGTTTGTCTTGCATCAGGACAGCACCAACTCCTTCACCCGATGCATCACACTGCAGCTCGAATGGCTTAGAGAAATCAGGGATAGCCAAAACTGGGCACGAGCTCATGATCTTCTTAAATTTTTCAAACACAACTTGAGCCTTTTCTGACCAAACAAAGGCTCCCTTTTTGGTGAGATCAGTAAGGGGAGCCGCATTCTGAGAATACCCCTTAACAAACCTCCGATAGAAACCACAAAGGCCCAAAAAACCTTTCAACTGTGTCAAACTTTCAGGTGGTGGCCAATCAACCACGGCTTTGATCTTCTCCGGATCCACCTTTGCTCCTCGTGGTGATTGTATGTAAGGATAACCACCCGCATTCACATTTGGAAGCCTTTGTGAACAAACTCTCAGATTCCATGATACTAAGCACTTCCTCCAAGTGCTTGAGGTGATCTTCCCAAGTCTTGCTGTAGATCAGAATGTCGTCAAAAAATATCAGCACAAACCGCCTTAACTGATTCTGAAACACACGGTTCATGCAAGACTGAAAGGTGGCCGGTGCATTAGTCAAACCAAATGGCATGACTAAGAATTCGAAGTGGCCATAGTGACATCTGAAAGCTGTCTTTTCCACATCTGATCCCCTCATCCTTATCTGATGGTAACCGGATCTTAGATCAATCTTTGAGAAGAACTTAGCCCCATGTAGCTCATCAATGAGCTCATCTATTCTGGGAATGGGGTATCTATTCTTGATAGTGCTTTGGTTCAAAGCACGATAGTCCACGTACATGCGCATGGTACCATCCTTCTTCTTTACAAGAACCACTGCAGAAGCAAAGGGGCTCTTGCTTGGGCGTATGAAACCCATCTCCAAAAGTTCTCGGATATTCTTCTCAATCTCATCCTTTTGCCTCTTCGGATACCGGTAAGGAGTTGTGATCACCGGTTTAGCTCCTTCCTTGAGCTCTATTATGTGTTCTGAACCTCGATCAGGGGGAGGTCCAGGAGGTAAATCAGCAAACACTTTACTCTTTTTGGTGAGTAAAGATTGGATATCAGGAGGATGCTCTACTTTAGTTTCAGCGGGACTTGCTGGAAGAATCATGCACTCAGCAGCCCATTCCACTTGATCATGACGTATCAACTTAGCCATCCTCTTGAATGATACAATCCGGGGACCACCATTTGACATACCTCTCAACACCACCTTCTTCCCATCGGATTGAAACTTCAACTCCATAGTTTGCAGATTTAGAGAGATCTCTCCAAGAGATCGCAGCCATTGAATGCCAAGGACAGCATCCGTATCTCCAATACTGACCACATAGAAGTCATCCTTGACTTCGTAATTGCCCAATTGCATTGACATGTTCGGAATCCTCTTGGTGCATGAGATGTGAAACCCATCCGCAACCATAACTCTGAACCCTTCAAAGTCTTCTGTTTGCAATCCTTTCTTTGCCACCACAACTTCGTCTATGAAGTTATGTGTTGCACCAGTGTCAATCAAAGCAACAATACGTTGCCCTTTGATCATTCCCCGAACTTTAAAGGACTCATTTTTTTGGAAGCTCGAAAGCTGAGCCAATGTACCACCACTTTCTTTTTCACCTTCAGACTCTTCTGGAGTATTTTCTTCATCGCTGTCCTCAAAGTCAGCTTGTTGATCAGAAAAATCAGAATTGCTTTCATCAGCTGTGTAGAACTCAATTTGATGAATTTTAGCCCCCTTTGGGCACACATGATCTTGTGACCATTTTTCCCAACAACGGAAACATAAACCTTTCCTACGGAGTTCATTGATAGTCTCTGGATCCAATCTTGAGCCAGGGGTTTCTGTGGTTTAAACTCCTTATGGTGAGGCTTCTGATGAAACTTTTTCCCTCTATCTCCTTTGTGAAAAGCTGGTTTGGAATGGAACTTAGCTTTGGGAGCAGCCCACTCCATGTTTCTAGCTTTTTTCATTGCTTCTTGTAGGGACGGTGGATCAAAAGCTTTGATCCAACCCTTGATTGGCTCCATCAATCCTTCAGTGAATAGGATTACTAACCTTCTCTCTGTGATTCCAGTGACCATAACTGAAAGTCTTTGAAACTCAGCTATGTAGGCATCCACAGTGCCATATTGTCTCAACTGTGCCAACTCCCTAAAGTGCACTTCTGGGTCCTTCTTCTCGAACCTTTCAATGAATCTATTGGAGAATTCATCGTATCTAGTGATAGACCCATGACCTAAGGTGACTAGGCCATGGTACCACCATTCATGCGCCACCCCATCTAGGTGTAGCGTAGCGAATCTAATCGCTTCTTCTTCAGCCATTGGCCTAAGTGCCAAATAGTTGTCTAGTTTTTGTAACCAGGCTCGAGCAGAATTATTATCGCTTCCATCAAAATGGGCAAGCGTAACCTTGTTGAGAGCTTGATTCCAATCTCCTTGTGCTGGGGTTCTTCTTTGATCATAGTTTCTCCCTTGGCCTCTATCCTTCCTTCTATACTCCATGTAATCATTGAAGGACATGTCAACTTTTACTTCATCAGGAAGAGTGTCATACTCTGTTCGGCCTATCCTCACCCTCTCCAAGGATGAAACATTTTCTTCAGGATCAGGCTGTGGGATTGCTGGTGTCAGAAACGTGGGTTTGAATGGTCTAGCAGAAATGTAAGTGTTGCTCACTGCAGGTTGGGCAACATGACCATTGTGTGGATTGGAAGCACTGTGCTCCCCGGTATGCCCTGTATTGTGTTGTGGAATGTTTGGACCCAGTCTCCCCAACAGAAGAGAAAACATATCCATCATGGCATCCATCTTCTTATCGAGTCCTTGACCCAAATGGGCTGAATTGTCTATACCCTTCCCATTGTCACCTCTGTTGCCAGAACTTCTTTCATTATCCCCCATTTCTGTTTCTTGCGAAGGCTCCCAATTAGCCCTCAAAACCTCGGAAGCTGTGTGACCTTCTGGGGCTTGATGCAACTGTGTCTGAACTGTACCTCTCTTGTATACTCTTGCCAAATACCTCTGTTCTCTGTCACTCATAGAAAGCTGATTTCACAGGATGGCAGGATACGTGGCTCTGATACCACTGAAATATACCGAGCCAAATTTTTTCGTTTTTAAATAACAGATTACAACATTCAAGCCAGTGCACCCGTTAAGGTTAGAAGGGTAAACCGAAACGTGCAAGAAGTAAACTTAAGATACAGAAGGGAACTCAACGCCAAGTATGTGCTACCCAATCCAAAGTGGAGTGAGGGGCGACCATATGACGGAGTGATTACAGAAAGTAAAGCTTGAAAGGAAATGCTGAATAACGGAACTACTCAACACCCAGAATGTGCTTGCTCACCCCGAAGGGAAAGTAGCTACCATAGGGCGGAGCTCTACAATTTCCAACTAAGACTGAAAGCATACGTAAAGGAAATGCTGAATACTGAATCTACTCTACACCCAGAATGTGCTTGCTGACCCAAGATGGGAAAGTAGCGACCATAGGGCGGATATGGATTACATACAATATCAAAATGCTGAAAGAGAGAACATTACGATCTGACTGAGCAAGAATCTAAGACCGACAGTACTACTGCCAGTATACAATTTGAAAGATGATTACTTGCTACTAATTACAAATCAGCCTTTAAGAATATTGCAATAATATTGAAGCATTCAATGATTGCCAAGAATAAGCTTAACTTGCATGAAAGGAACTGATCCAACCTCTTTAAATCTGTGCAATCTTCAATGATGTCTCCGTGAAGCCTTTAAGAGTTCCCAGCACCCATCCAACAGCAATAGTGCAAATCCCTGTTTGCTGTTAAAACAATACTGTATTTTTTCTTTATAAACCAGCAACACAGATTTATATGAATGCTTAGATCTTCCTAGAAACTGATCCAAAAGACTAGAGACTGAAGGAAGACACCTTTAACAAGGAGGCGATCAGATTAGAATCACAAAACTGACTTGAAATGCTTCTATTTAATTTTTCACGAATCCCAATGCAATGCAAGAGACGGCCCAGCTGAGATGGTACGGCCTCCTTTAAAAATTCAATTCTCAATAATAAAATCTGGAAATTTAGGAACTTAGGCGTCTACCCTAAACAATGAGATTTATGAAATACCCAGAATGATATTTTTGTCTTTTTTTGAAATATGAATGAAATACTAAGTCTGCTGTAGCTAAATGCTAAAATCAGCAAACCTCTAACATGCAAGATCTGAAACTAACACTACTAATGCATATTACAATGCACGGAATACAATGAATTCACAACTAGACTAAATTCATCACTAGTCGTTGTCTTACAAACGAGAAGAGATGCCCAATGGTTAGGAGGTCTTCATCCCTCGAAGTGATCCAGATTCAATCCGGCAGCATAACGGTGTATTTTCCAAGATAACCAAAATGATGCACAAGACTCCCTTTTTATAATTTCTGCTTGACTTCACGAAACCCTAGAAACAGCTTTTAGGTCAAAACTTTCATCTTCTCAAGAAGGCGTGCTTTCTCTTCAAGGCATTAATAGTTGATATTTTAATTAAATATCATCTTTTGGAATATGCGCCCCTCAAACCTTTGTTCAGACTTAGGCAAATATTAAATTATTTCTCAATGAGGGCGCCACCCTCAAGGACCCACCTTTTAAACACAACATAAAGTCATTAAGTCTAAGCCAAGGGTCAACGTTTAATTATAATAATTAAAGCGTGACTTTTTAATTTAATGACTTAACTTATCCTTTCGCAAAGGCCCTGAAGCAAATACTGATGAAGTCAACTGATCAAGTAGGACGAGATCCAACCAGCTGGAGCTCCTTTGGAAAGGCTGCCAGGCAGGAATTTACTAAAATAGTAGAGTTCCAAAAGTACTCTGAATCTTTGAGGCAGGCATACTGCTACTTGAGAGTCCTCACGAAGCTCGGAAGGAATCAAAGCCATTAAAAGAAACTTCATCTCAGAGCAATGACCTCCTCAAAATTAGGAAACCCTAATTTTAGCAAACTAGCCTCAGGGTTCCCAAGGAAGGCCCCTACTTGGTCACTAAATGTCGAGGGCTTGAAAGGGGACATTATTCTGAGGGTCGTCATGGAAAAAGCAGGCCTTAAGTGGCAAAATTTAGAAAAATCGGAGTTATGCAACTTGGCATAAAAATTTGAATAAATTATCTATATTATTTTAAAAATATGTAAGAATAAATTTGTAGCAATTAGATGTAGTTTCCTAAACACTAGGACATTTTAAAAATAAAATCTATTTGGTGAAATTTAAAATTTCAGTACAATGGTACTTAAATTTAGGGAAAAATAGAAGTAGGTGTTTTACATGGCTTCCTGCAGCACAATAAAATGATAATAATTTTTTTTTTATAATATTTTAGATATAAGTAGAGGGACTCATGCCCCAATGTGATGCATTTTTTTTGTAATTTTTTCCAAGTAAATAATTAATTATGATTTTTTATTACAAATTTTTAAAAAATATAAAAACTCGTATGTCTGACCACCTTAACTTGGTCAAAACCTCATGAAATTCAATTTTTCTTTTTTTAATCCTATAGTATATGAAGCATAGAATGTGACACATATTTTGGATTTAAAAAATGTGATACTGTTTGAAAGCCATAGATATTTTTCAATCAACCCATCAATCAGAACTTTAGTCGTAATTTGAGTATAAAATAAATAATAATTACTTATTAAATTCAAAGTAAAGCATAATTTATATCGGTGGAAACCTGAGAATCTTCTTTAAAACCCTTTTCATTTCATCAATTTTGGGTTAAAAAATAGTCATCAGCCACATACCCATCATATTGTCACTTTTTGGCCCATAATGATCTTGCACATACCCATGTATTTATAGATGTAATGTAAGTGAACATCAAACCATAATAATGCACGTATATAACAAACCTAGATTCAAACCATAAAACATAAATGTATGAATGTGACATGTAAATCATAACAAGTATATATGTGTACCATAAAACATAAGTTCAACACATGTACAAATATTCAATACATAAATCATAAAAAGTGTCTCCAGCATGTAATAATATGATCTCAAACATATAATACTATAAAACAAATCTCAAAGAGATGGATGTCTAACTATATGAATTTAGAATCATCAGATCTTTGGCCCAATCTCTCCCTCGATCCACAGCCTGATATCTCCCTCGATCCATGGACCGATTGCTCTGCTAATCCAAGATGTGTGGATCCATGTCCCAATCCAATATCTCTCAATCTATGTCTTGAGCCTCATCCCAACCCCTGCATGTGTTCAAGTGCATATATGTAAAATTATCTAAAATTACAATGTACTTGAGTTCAATGTGTTCAAACTTAAACATCAAGTAATTAATTTTTTTATTAAATTTAAATGTACCTCATCTACATATTGTGTGGGATCGCCATCATGCTCCAAATTTTCAAAGTCTAACAAATCACCATACTGCTTTAAATTTCCAAGTACACAATTTCAATTAGGAGTTAAACAACTAGAAGTTTTTAAAATGCATTACATAATTTTTTAGAACATAATTTTATATATGTATTTAAATTATAAATTTAAAGTATCAGTTGTGCCTGCTCAATGGCTCTACCAATGTCACTAAGTTCACAAGAATGTAAAGACATCACAGGGGGCTTTGTAGCATGTACAGTATCAGTGGAAAAAATACACTAACTATATGTCCCATGGATAGGATCAGGTGTCGCAATAGCCTCAATGTGACCTGTAACATCCTAACGACTACCAGAACAAGCTAAAGGATCAATAGAAACATGATGTGCATGGGATCCTATAGGCTGATATCCTGAGCTGCATTTTCCACCCTGTGGCTCATATGTGTATGAGGATATTGTTGTCTAATAAAGTCTGGTGCCCTATCAAGAGCAATCCCATGGTCCTCACTGATAACTTGATATGTTGATAGTAAATCCAAAATTGAGAGTCTACACATATTACGCAAAATCATGTGAGTCATATGCTCGACATCTAAAAGAGT
Source organism: Sequoia sempervirens (assembly GCA_007258455.2). NCBI lineage: Eukaryota > Viridiplantae > Streptophyta > Pinopsida > Cupressales > Cupressaceae > Sequoia > Sequoia sempervirens. The sequence continues at coordinate 171,874 of VDFB02319985.1, forward strand.
ACGTAGATCGGCACTAATAAATGGATCATATGATGCAGATGTAGCCTTAGTGGGAGGAAGGTTGTTCTGCGGGCGTAATAAGTATCTATCAACTCGATCAGATGAAATCTAATCAATCTGTGTCGTAATAGAGGCAATGTTATAAAAAATATGACTCTGAGTGGAGTCTGTTGTTGCCTCCCTTGCTACTGCCAATTCCAAACGTTTTGGTAAAACCAAAGGTTTGGACCAAATAATGCCCTCTTGTCCACAGGTGGTGGAAAATTTGAAGGGCTAAATTGTGGTTTTTCAGAAAAATGGCCTTTACCCTGGCTAACATGCTCAGGATAAGATGTGTAGTCTGGACCTCTATATGTAAATGAAATTCTGCATATAACTATTTGACAAAATATAGTGGCAAATTGTCATTGTGAGGCCATCTATGATGTGTTGCCAATCATCTAAGGTATATGAATGGCGCAACAAGAGGATCTTCACACCTCGTAACCACATATCCTTTAATTTTATTTTTTCCTCTATAAAATGGGAACATAGATAACACATTTTCACCTTAAACTAATTTGGCAACTTCTATATGTTTCACTGTGCCACTAACACTCCTAGCAAGAGAAAAATAAAACTAATCAATGTTGATTTCATCATAAGGATTGTATGATCGAATCGTCTCAATCATCTTAATAATCTCTTAACTAATAGTGACTAATCTCTCTCGATTAGCCAAATTGGGGGAGTTGTGAATTGTTTGCTCTAAACATTTTAGAGCATTGTCTAATCTAGCAATACTATCTTGAAATATATTTGATCTAGTTTGAGCTTCTCACTCAAAACAAGGGGAATGATGAGATCGCTCATTGACCATGATATATATAAATAGATAGAGATCTGGATATCATTAAAACAAAATTACATGATGAACTAAACAAATTTAAATTGAATTTTTTTCAAAACTAAAAAAATATATATTTAAATTAAATGTAAAATTTTCAAGTTTCAAAAGTAGAAAACATTTTTAAATTTAAATGTATCTAATGAGATCTAGTTCAAACTTTATATCTACCTCTATGTGAACCTGTTAAATCATAAATGCGTGTAATATGCAACCAAGAATAAATATGGAAAAAATATATTTATCCTTTCAACCACTCTATACTAAAATTAGATCAAAATAAAAAAATACTCTTCATTACAATTGGTCACATATATAGCCTTTCTTTATAATCAATTATTTTTAAATCAAACACTAAATAAAAAGGTTAACATTTCCTTAATTTTTCGATAACTTAAAACATATTAAAGTAATAACTAAAATTCTTTGAAATAAATTCCTTAGGAATAAAATATAAACATTGTACACATGTTTTGTAGGCACAATATCTCCTTTGATATCATCTTTTTCTTTCATGAAAGATGAATTTAGGCCTCGGGAATGCTATGTTTGATTAGAAACCTTGGCCTTGTAAGCATGGAATGACCTTTATTTCATCATATAATTTATTTTCTTCTTCAATGAACTTAACTCAATAGTTCACCTTTTGTAACAACTTAGATAACATAAGAAATTTGACAACTCCAAAGAGACTTTCAATACATTTGTGTATGTACATATATACATTTATGTGTATGTATGTATGTCGGAGTGCATGTGTACATGTATATACATGTATATATATGTGTATGTGTGTATGTACATATGTATGCATATATGTGTATGTGAGTATGTACACATGTATATACATGTTGTCGTGTCGTATTAATAATACGGTAATGTATGTGTTATGCATGGAGTAATGTGATAAATGGATAATGTAATAATGATGATAACGTCAGGTATGCGTATATCAGGTTACGTACATGCATGCGTATTGATTAAGTGTGCGTATTGCGGCGCTCACGTACGCTATGTGCGTGAGTACGTACGCATGCGTGTTGATGGTATTATGTATGTAATAATGATGCGTACGTACGTACTGTCTGCTGCAATACGCATATGATACGTGCGTACGTACGCATGCGTATGTGTTGCGTGTCGCATCGTTACCGCAATACGTGTGGCGTAATAATATTGCGTATGCATTACGATGCGTACTTTTGTACGCATGCAGTATCTATAATTACGTACGTGCGCAGCCGCGCGTATGTCGAAATGCGTACGTACGTACGTACGTACTGCCACATTCATGTATGTATATATATATATATATATATATATATATATATATATATATATAACATATATATATATATATATATATATATATATTAATATATATATGCATACATGCATACATACACACATACACATATGTATATAATACATACATACATGTATGTGCATTATGTACATAATGTATACATGTACACACATACACATATATATGTACACACGTGCATACATATATGTATACATGTACATGTACATATGGTGAACTAAAAATTTGGGGTTTTCAATTTTGAATTTATAGAAATGTAAATTTAGGCAAAATGTGTGTATGTACATTCACATGCATTTACATATATTGTGTACACATGTACATGTATGTACACTCAAGTACATACATATACATGTCCACACATACATACATATACACATGCTTATTTATATGTGTATATTGTAGTTATCATACTAAAATGTATGCTATACTTCTTGTGTACTCTATAACTTTTTAGTACAGGGTGAGCTAGCTTAAATCTATCCATAATTTCTTAAATCTCTAGGATCTAACCATTGGAATCTAACAAGATTAATGATGTAAGTCTTGTTGTAGGTCAATTAGCAAGGCAGTGTTTATCCCTGAGCTTGGTGATGAGTTTCAAATATAAGTGCTACAATTATGGAATTTTACATGGGTGTCTCATATGCCTAGTAGGTATGTTGGTTAGGATGGGAGCTAAAAAGTTACATTTAGCCTATTTATAAGAATGAAAAATTTTACAATACCATAAAACTATGATTTCATATTACAAAAAAATGGATTCGACTCTGAAAGAAAAAAAATGATGGGTATTGTGTTCACAATTTTTTGTGAATTGTTAATGCTTCAGCTCTATTGGTTTTGTTGAATGCCTTCAGCGAAAGTTGAAGGTTTCAAATTTCATATAGACATTGCAAGTGGTAAATCGGCCCCTCATTTGTACTTGTAGTCTACACTTAACAAACATACTAACTAGAGTAATGTTTTTTCCTACTCTAAGTGGGTGTGGAATAAATAAAAATCAAATGGTAGTTACATAATCATAACATGAGACTAAAAAAACAACAACATGAGACTATGACTGATGATACTCAAACAAACTTTTCCTTGAGTCTTTGAATAGATAGTCCTTCACATTCAAGTGTTAAATATATTGTGAAAAACATATTTCATCTACTTAATAAAGAGATTCTTTATCCGGGGATATGGTTGGTCATATATTAAGGCTAAGCACAAAAAATTTAAGAAATTGGGAAAAAAAAAAGAAAAAAGGAAAATCATGTTTTTGATAAAAGGGGGATAAACGAGTTTTATAGGGACCCGAAACCGCGGAGTAACATTACAAGAAAAGACTAATACAAAGGTCCGAAAAAACAAAAAGGCTGCCAGAAAGATAAACACCATTTTAAGCAGACAGCCACAAAAAGCCGCAAAAAAAATCATAAAACGGCCAGTAAATAGATAAAGCTGGGCCCAACCACAGCTAATTCATAGATTTTAGAAGCTCATCCGCAACCTCTTCCAAGTCCACCATATCCTAAACCCCCTCCATAAAGATCTGAGTCATATTTGGGGTGGTCAGAGTTTTTCTTTTCGTGCTTGATCTGGTTCGTTTAGAGATGCCTGCTTCCTCATCCTGGTCTTTCCCCTGATCAAGGTCGACAATCAGAGCTCTCTTCTGGGTTTTCTCCAGTCTTTCGGACATGGCTTTGATGATGATAGAGTTATGTCTGAAAATTCTACAGTTTTGATCAGCAATTTTTTTCATGGTTCCTTTAATTTTTTCAATATCATTTTCAACTGTGTTGTCCTTTTGTGTGTTATCCTTCACATTGGTATTCTTCTCCACTTCGAACTAAATTAGCCCTGCAACTTTGGCTTCAATTTCCCCCAGCTTACTATGAAGAGACAGATTTTTAGATTTCAACTCACTTATTTCATGAAAATAATGTTACTGTAACATGCATTAAAAGATAGGAACTGCAGTTAAAAAAAAGTAACATGATACTGAAAAAACAAGCAACATGAGAATGATAGTTCTAACTCACGTTTCATAATTAGGGGAAAGGACCCAGTAGTTGTGCACCCTAACTTTGTGCTTCTAATTATCCTACATGGAAATTTCAAATCACTCCCAATTTTTTACAATAGCTTACTTGGCAAGTCCCCTACTTATAACTAAGGTTTCAGGGCCACATCATCAAATGTGATGCCACATCAGCATGATTATTGTCAAGGTGTCCAAAAAGGCCCAAAAAAAAAAAGTGAGACCAATACTTGTGAATTCACATCATGTTTTATTGAGCACTGAAGTGGAATCACATGATTGGTTGTTTTTAAGATCAAAGGAATACATTTGGTTTAATTATGGGTAGTCATCATCAACACTAACAACTTTAAAGTCACAACTATTGGTTCAATATTGATAAAAATATTGGGCATTATATAAACAACTACTATCACAACTATTGAAACATGCTCAAGCGCTGGGTCCTCTCCCCTATTTCTCATTATGTGTTTCTCTGTGTTGTCCAAACCATGGCTGAAAAAATTGTAAGAACTTGGTAAACTTGTGAGTCTTTCAGGTTTATGAGTTAATTGCCAAATAACTAGCCAAAAACTCAGTGGCGGCTACATAAGTCAATTCTGCCCAAAAAAATCTCATTTTGTCCATAATTTTTTAAGCAATTGAGCATGTTATTGTGAGGTCGCTCTGGTTTAAGTCAATTCTACCCAAAAAAATCTCATTTTGTCCATGATTTTTTAAGCATTTGAACATGTTATTGTGAGGCCGCTCTGGTTTAAAAATGAAAAAAATAAAAAATGTTTAGGGTTTTTCCATGGATAGAATTTTTAAAATATTAATAAGTATGTAATTTATAATTGTATGACAGTGTGGTGATTTTAACTTGTATTTTGAGCTATGGATGAAGGTAAAATGTAATATTTCAATAACAGAGTTAAGATTTCCATAATTGTATGTCTTGATGTCAATATTTGAAGATAGAAGACAATGTGAATGGAAATTCTATGAAATTGACCAAATATTGAACTTCATAAATGGGTATGCAAATGGAGCATTCAGTAAGTATAAAATATCTTAGCCCTGAGCTTTGTTTGAGCTCTACCAAGGTATTCAAGTTACATGGGACTGCATTACTCTTAGGGTTTGTTCTGACTGGCTAAGAATTTCTATCCCAAAGCCTGGTCTATTTAATCATTCATATTCTAGTTTCAGTTTTATTCATATTTTGGTTTCAGTTTTATTTAAATTCTTTTTCTTTATGTATGTTTAGAAATGGAAGGATTGAAACAACATTAAATTTTCCATCCAAATAAAAGTTCATTCATATGCCCCAGTAACTAGTAATGTTTTTGCTTTACTCAATTTTTAAGGCTGTAATGGAAAATAACCTCAATTTCTTCCAAATCAAAAAATAACCTCAATTTCTTCCAATGAATAGTTTAAACAAGATAAATCAATAATACCCAGGAGCTAGATCTGTACAATCTCACTTTTCTCACAAAACCCCAAATTTCTAATCCACTAGAGCAAACTGTTTAAACAACAAAATTTGATAATGTTCCAAAAATCATAACCAAATCTATGTATTTCCTTCATCAATATCACAAACAACACAAATTTTCATATTTTTTAGCCAATAAAATGGATGAGAAGAATTTATTTTAACAAATCAATGAAACCCTAACTCCAAATACATCGCAAAAATCTCTTAGAAGAAATAGAACACAAAGAATGTGAATCAAAGAATCCATCAAATGATCTCAGACAGAACCTGGGTATATATGGGTGTTGTTGGTGTTGACCTTGACCAACAAGCTCTCGCCCTGAATCCTTTCGCCTGAGCATTCAAAATGGTCAAGCTGGTTTTTTATTTTATTTTATCTCGACATTTTCGGTCGACACCTTTTCTGCTGAAAGAGTGTTGACAAGTAGGTGCCATGTCACTGCCCCGTGGCTTCGACCGAAACCTTATCGGTTGAAAACCTGTCGGCCGAAAGTGTGACATATTTTTGTGCTTTGACCCTTAATTTATCCTTCACCTTTTATCCCACCTTATTTTAACAATTAATTAATTTATCCTTTACCTTTATCCCCTACCCTAATTAAATGACTTTTTATATTTATTTAAGTCTAGCCTTATTTCAAAGTCCTCTAGCTAAATCAATTAATTAATGGATTTAGGCTAATTAATCCCCACCACCTTTTTCTCCAATATTTAATTTCATTTTATCCCTCAATCCTTGTCATTTAATCCAATCTATTAAATACATTCACACGGATCACAATCTAAATTTTTCATCATGTGACTATAAGTATCCCTTCCACCTTTATCCTCTCACATGTGAGAGGATCCAAAATTCAAACATACCTTTTACACCCTTATCATTCATGTGACACTTGTCATATGACTACAAATTTGATCCAAACCATAATCCTCAATCAATCCTATCCATCCATCAATCTGTCTATCTTGGCCCTTGATTTCCCTCATAGAAATTCTATAAATAAAAGGCCTCTCATCCCATTTGAGAATCCAATTTTATGACAACCTTATTATATTGAATATTATATCTTCATATCCCTATGTTATCCAAATTTATATTGAATCTCTCTTCATCATATCCTCATTCTATCCATTTGATCTCTCATTATCTCAATCCTAATATCATGCTACTAGTTTTATAAAAAACCACATTCTATTGTAATCAAAGGAGAAAATCAAGAGAGTGTTGGGTACAACTCTTCTTCTATATCAATCAGAGGAGAAAGGAGTGAACAAGTTAAAAGGTTTCATTTGCATGATTTGAATCTTTATGTCATTAACCTTGTTCAGTTTTCTTGTCTTTACTAATATTTAATTTAATATAGATTTAAATATCTACAAGTGCTCAACAATGGTCATTGTCATTGACACAAAATATATAGCGGTTAAGTATACCAAGGAAGTGCCTAATGCATCTCTAGACAAGTACAGTAAGAAGAAAAAGTAGTTCTAAGATGAAAGATATATATTATATGGCCTATTTGGTACCTATCATATTGAGTGACTAATTTAGTACCTTATAATAATAGGTGATTGATTTCATACCTTGTCATTTGGTCACCAACTCACTTACAGATGGAACTACCAATGAGTTCAAAATAGGAGGTGATAATTTTGTAGATACTCATGTGAGATGATCTAGTATGAGGGTTTAATGACAAAGTGAAAACATCTCACAGATAAATGTAGTCAAGCACATATGATCCTTAGACTAATCAAAGTATTTAAGGAATAACATGAATTTCTAAATATGTAGATAGTATATGCCTCTTGTGAGCTTTGAAATTTTACTTGGAAATCATTTCATCAAATTATGTTGATCACAATATTGAATTTTTTAAATTGAACCTATTGAAATTAACTATTGTGGAAGGAGTTAGATCAAAGAGACTTATTCTAAGGCCATAAATATTAGTATATTATTTCATCTTGAAATTATGTTTAATTAGAGTCTATATATATGGAATATGTTGTGCTAAAATTAGGCTCATAATGAGGTAGTTGTGTTGTTTATTCTTTGATATTCAAGAAGGAATTATATAGACTAGATACTCTCCTTATATGTGTATGGAAATTCAATTGTTATTTAGAGCTTACATATTTACGTCTAAAATGCTACTAACTAAAATATCTAACACTATTTTTTTAAGTCATCATATTTTCCACAATGCAACATTTTTATTTTATTTTTTATTATGGAAATCAAGGGGAATCAAGAGGATAGCCCAATGACCTGAAGCTTAGCTCTTTGATAGGGTGAGCCCCCTATAACCCCTTGAGGCTACAAACCAAGCTTGAACATGCCAATAATCAGGTAAACCCAAGCAGGGAGAAAAAATCTCGAGACCTATATGGGATGAACCCAAAGCCCTTAACCAACTACACCACCCATTCAGGCTATACACTACAACATTTTTAGATGGAATGTTTTAGGATTACTTGATTCATTTCTTCAATGCTTTATTTTGAAATTAAAAGACTAAAACACTCCAAACTAAATTCAACCTTAAATCAGCTTATTTGTTTACTATATATATAAATGAGTGCTTGCTTCCTCGATGCACTAAATTTTTGGATTTATTTGTATAATTTTCAGTAAATATACATTGACCCATCTTTTGAGAGTATTTGTTCATAAGAACTAATATTTCATAACAATGAATAGTACATTTGGCACTCATTGCATCCAAGAAAATCTAAACAAATTAAAGAAACGTCCCCTTGTTTTTTTAAATAGACAATAAAATAAGGATTGTGTTAAGAAAATCCTATAGAAAAATGTACATCAATGTAACCCTAATTAAAAATCTAAGACTTCATATACACATCTAGAAATGAGAGAAAGATGCCAATATTTGAGAAAATAAGAATGAGAAAGGTCCAACCTTTAATTTCAATCATAATTTTTCATGCAACTCATTGATCTTGAATTGCCAAACAAACATATAGTTTTTTAATCTTTCCATTACAAATATTCACCCATTTTTCTTGTATACAAGTTTTCATCCTATTAAAAGAGCTCATATTTCTCCCTTGATTTTTTCCCCATCTATGTAACATTTTCCTATAACTCAAGAATAATTATATTTAGTCTAACTTAAGTTCCGTCCTTATTTCCCACTACAAGTCCATCAAAACTAAAGTTCTAAATCTCACAGATCATTTTCTTTACTATAATACTCAGCTCTACAACTATTCATAACAAAATGTTAGGGAAGAGGTCAAAATTTGGAGTTATACCTAATACTAATGAGGATAAAAGTATTCACAATAGAACAAAGAGAATTACCTTCTTGTTTGTGTGTTATGTGTAGTAGTTGCTCTCCATTGCAAAGAGTAGCAACAATATAACATGTTTATGCATAAAAATAATGAAATCCTAAAATCTATTTGAGAATTGTTGGGTGTCATCAAGAATGGAAAAAATTAGGAAGGTTGCATAACTAAGTGGATGAACATTTACTTTGAGGTGTTAGAGAATGAATTATAATTAGAATGAAAATAATTATATTTTTAGATGTAGAGCAAGCTTTTGGATTTAACTATGTATGTTTTTTGATCGACGTTTCGGATCACACTAAATGATCCATCATCAAGAAAAGGAAAGATGAATCACTAAGTGTGATCCAAAATGTCGATCAAAAAGCATACAGAGTTAAATCCAAAAGCTTGCTCTACAACTATTATGAACCATGGAAAACTCATACCAACTATATTTTTAGATGTTGAATTTCTATAATTTTTTCTAGAACCAACAATAGAAAATATTTTACTAAACCTAATATTTTTAGGTAAAGTTCTAAGTGAGTGAACAAGAATAAAAATAAATAATTTTTTGATATATTAATTTGACACTATTGATACAATGATCCAAAATTATAAAATTCTACCTCTTGGCAGTGCATAACCTATTGAGTTCAATACCACCTTCTTCCAGCTCCTCCATCACTTCATGCCCGCCCTGAACTATGGCGAGAGCCAACACCGTGGGCTATCCCACCGGCCTGTAGGCACCCACAATCTCCTTCAACAGTGCAGCGTTTCCAATCACCTCTATTGTGTGTGATTCCACATCCTCCCCCACACTCCATATAAGAAACGAAACCCACAACCCATTATAGTGCAATGAGAATTGAGGCCACACCCCCTCAGTCGGTCTCAGTCCCCAACCTACAACCGCCATATCCAAATACTTCAACATCTCCTCTCGCCACTGAGCTTTAAATAATTTTAACATAAACCATCTCACCACTGATTTCTCCTCCCTTTCCTGTAGCAACCATGCCATGAAAACAAAGGAAGTATCGTTATTTACACGATACAGATATGTGGAGGAGAGATATCTAGTGCCCAGAATAGCCTTTATGGCATCCAAAGCCTCCATCTCTGTATGGTTGAAGATTTTCCTCAAATAGTGGTTTTTATCCTTCCTTTGAAGGCCATTTGCCTCTCTTTGGCACTGAGGCTTATGGTGGACTCCATTACTCATTATGCCAGCAACTTTTGATGTCGTAGGCAAATAAAGTCAATCTACCGCCATGCTTGCCTAATCATTAAAACTCGTATATCAGTGGCTTAAATTCTCTCGTCCTCCCATGTCCCATCAAATTCGTCCTCTATGATTGGAAGTATAATCGTATCTCCCAAATTTTGATCTATCTTGGTTCATAATCATATCGATGGCTGCAGTCTATCTGCCTCCCAATTTCCTTCTCAATAAATGTGTGCCACCTTAAAGTCCTCTAAGTAGGCAATGCTTTCCCATATTTGTGGGATGATTTTCCGAAGCTTCCAGTTGGGAGTCTCTTGTTGTCGAATGGTGTTAATTGTGATCGTTGAATCTCCTTCCAAGTGAAGTCTCTTGAGACCCATTTGTCTACATAAGTTGATCCCCAGCCATTCTGCCTACAACTCGGCTTCATTGTTTGTTCCTTTTAGCAATTTCTTGGCCTCCTTCAAGGGGTGTTATCAAAATGATCTCTTAGAATGCATTTCGCACTTGAAGGCTCTAGATTTCCCTTCGTAGCCCCATCAAAATTCACTTTGACACATCCTTCTTTCGGTGGATGCCACTTCACATTTAGTCTCAGATTGAGAGGGGGATTAACCCAACAATCCCCATAAATTAGGGAAAACAAACAAATTCTAAATACAAGTTAACATAAAACATTTATTAAAACTATGACAAATTTTATAAATGTTATTTTCTAAATTTGAGGGTAAGAAATTATTTTGCTACATTTGAGGAATTTATGTTTTTATTCTTTGATCGCTTGTAATTTGAACATGTAAAATTTTCAATAGATTCCCAAAAAAATTATGGTCATTCAGGAATAAATACAATTCACTGAAAACTAAAGAGACTACTAATAGTTGACATCAGATTCCTCAATAACCATCACGAAGACTTGTTAAATGCTATTTCACTAGTGGTTATTTCTAGATTTTAGCCTAAAATAGAGATACTAGTGAAATTAATTATTAAATAGTTTAAATTAAAATTTTATTATAAGGATGTGTAAAAGATAAGGAATAGAATGTTTGGTTTTAAATTTATAATAATATTGAAGGGAAATAATATTATACTATCAAGAATAAAACTTAATAATTATCAAATGTGTCTTTCAATTATTTCACTTTATGCATGTACCTAATAAAATTGAATAGCATATACAAACTCCATTGTTTAAACTAGAAAAAATGATCAACCATTGCTACAAGCACTTACATTACACTTTGATTTGTATAAGTAACTATGATTAATTCCTTATTATTTCTAGAAAGGGATTGTTAAAATAACATAATGTACATTGATCTCCGATAGCTAGATAGAATAGGATGGCTTACAAAGATTCAACTTAGCTACTTGTGCCTTGCACAAACACCCTATTTTTCTTTTGGAAAAATTTGGACCCCTTTATTTTTTCTTTTGCCTAAATTAGGTTTTATTTCACTAGGTTATCTTTCTCTATCCTTAAGTCAATCAAGGGAAGGTACTTAATTTTTATTTGCCTAAGGATAGGACCATCAAAATAGTTTTATTCAAATGTCTTTGTATAAATAGTCATTTTTGTGTTTTGTAGAATTTTCTATGACAAATATTTCTTGTATGCCCTAAAGTCCTAGTTAGTCCCACAAAATCCTTTGTTGACTGATTAAAGTATTTATTTATTCATAGTTTAATTTTGTGGAATTTTAATATAAAATTGGATATAGGATGTAGATCTAGAGTTGAATATCCAAACATCTAGTCCATTCCTACATAATTTCCTTAGGAAAGAGTGAAACATCAAAACTTATGTAAAATATTTGTTTTGAAACCTGGCCCACTATTGGATATGCTTTGATTCAAACCTTTTATGCCCTATTATCCTAATTTTTCCATAATTCTTTTGTGAAGGGGTCTTAATGTTCATGTCCGGTTTAAGTCTTGCAATTTTTTATTGTAGAAAAGGATGCTAGATGTGGAGCTAGCAAAAATCCAATATCATGACCACTTCCACTTCATTTTCCCATAAAGTGATCGAACTATTTAAAATTAAAGTTATAAGATTTCTTTTATAAAACTATGGAGAAATAACTGACCACTTTCATATCTACTTCTCTATGAACTTTCTACAAATGAAGCCTTTGTATTTATGATGATCTTACAACATTAATAGTTGTGAATATTAGCTTAATGTCAGGGTATAAACCAAAAAAAAATTGATCATTTTGATACTTTGTATTCATAATTGAGAGCTTAAGAGCCTTTTACAACCTCAATGACCTACAAAAATATGAAATTTCAAAGTGATCACTATTATAGCATACAAAAGGAATTATAAAGACCATTCAAACCTGTTATATGGTGTGCCTTTGACTGGAGTGTCTTAGAGCGATAAGGGATTTCCATTCCCAAATTTCCATATTTATTCATGCATTAAACCAAAACTAGTGAGTATAAACTTGCCCTAAATGTGTTCATTAAATTGAAAGATGAAAACTTAAAATAGTTTATAATTTATGTTTATTTTGATATCATTTTATTCACTCACATTTCTTATGTAGGTTAAATTTTGTGTCAAGGCCTACCATAACTTTTATAAATGCATTATATTTCATCCATTAATGCCACCTGAAAAAAAAATGTCTTTACCTATGTCCCTAGTGTTCTTGTATTCCTTATCTTTATGATATCCCTTGTCGTCTTATAGTGGCCTTATCTCACTTACTTCATTTATTGTCGGTATTTCATTTATACTTGATCCGATTACTTTCACCACAATGGAAAGATACTCTAGTTTACTAACTTTTCCATCTTCATTGTAGTGGATCCTTCTATGTGTGATCGTTTCCTAGCTTGTGGTAGTCACACATGTGATTACAGGTATGATCTTGTGTTGCAACTAACTTCTTTTGGTCTTTTTGATCTTCTATAGTGGTGATTTGATTGATTTGGTATGAGATTTCCTCTAGTATTATGATGGGTGTATCCTAAGAATTCAAGTGTGTCACATTATTATGAGATTTCTCTACAATATTCTTGTGTAGTATTGGGTGACTCATTTTTTTGGGTTATGTGGAGTTTCTTCTTGGTTAACATGGTTCTCACTCTAAGTGTTGTAGCTATAATAGTGATTTTAATTCATCTTTATAGAGGCCTATCTATACTTTTGGTGAAAATTTTCTTGATGGTAGTGCCTTTAAGTTTTGTGGTGTGATCCTAGTCATTGGTTTGTTAGTGTACACTTGGGATATTCTCAAATATTTGTATTTATTATGGATTCTATAATATAAAGGGTTTCTTTCTTTTACCTAACATTGTTTCCTATGGTGTTGTGGTAGTTGGTGTTACAGTTAGTTTCCTTTATGGTGGTCACATATGTTCTTATTTTCGATCATAAGCACTAGTGGTTTCTTTTGGTTGACTTGTGGTGAATTTCTTCATCCCTACGGTAATTTTTTATTATTTATGAATGGCCTCACATTTTTTATGGTGGTGTTTGATTGTTGGTATTGGATTGACTCATTTTATAATGGATTCTACATGTTTTTTCTATATGAAATATCCACTCTCATCTTTTCCAAGATTACACCTCTTGAATCCATTCATATTCATGTGCTAACTAGCTTGGTTTTCATCCTCTATGTGATCTTATAGGACATTTTCTAACATGATTTGTGGAAAGGGCTCTTGATGGGCATGGGCACCCTCTACTACATATTGGTCCTGGGTATTCCAAATTTATTATGGATTTGGTCTCTCTCTAAGGATATGCAGGATCAAAAATTCTCATTTTGAAAAGATAGAAAGAGTGAGAATAGAGCAATTGTAGAACCAATAGAATAGTGATATTCATAGGAACCCTTAGGGTTTCAATTTTTTAGATTTGGAAAAAGGTATTTTGGTATTGTAATGACCTACATTCATACCAATTTTTTCATAAATAATTGTAACCTTTATAGATTGTATTGAAAATTGAAACAAATATAGAAGCAAGATCAAACAAAAAAACTAAGAAAACCTTTTACAAATGAGAGCTACAAAGAGATTTTCTATTTCCTCATGAAAATAATTGCATATTGAATTAAAAATGAAAAAAACCTTCCTTTATGTCTAAGGATAGAAAAAACCTAAAAACGACCAAGGATTTTTTTAGTGGCGAATCTTCGCCAATTGGAAAATAGTTCCATTCGGTCAATTCAAAATTGGAAAATACATTGCAACCAATGATGTTGCCAAATCACCCAAATTTTATGAATTATTTCAATCCAATGCATTTCAATTTTCCACCAATTTATTTATGAGTCATATGCAATTAATTTAATATTGCATTAACAAACTATGAGTTTCCAATTGTCTAATTAATATTTTCACCTGGAATCTCGGAAGCATGTACTAAATCACCCACATATTTTCCAATACTATTAAAATGACATTATGTATTAGGAAATGTTTTTCCAACATCATTAAATATTTGTTGCATGCAAGGACCCATTGCACCAATAAAATTTACAAATAATTGTGTATGAGGACCCATTTCGCCAATAACATTAAAAAATAATTAAGTTTGAGGACACATTTCACTAATTACATTAAAAAAATTGTGTATGAGGACCCATTTCACTAATACTATGATAACTACATGCTAATAGTTGGTCCATAATCACCTTGAAAATTACAACATGTGTGTTTCATTGAGGTTTGATTTGCCCAACATTTAAATGTATCATTGTATAATCACACGAGATTTGCAATATTTTTACTATACCATTTGGGTAAAACCATAATAGTGTGCTGAAACCATGTGGCACCAACATGGCAAGTACCTTTTCAGCCGAAGAGGTTCTAGCCGAAAGCCACTCGGCTGAATACATCCAGCCAAAAACATGAAAAAAGTGAGCATATCTGGTATTTATAGCTTGGAAATATCAAGACATTTTTGGTTGAGCATGTTTCCGCCGAAACATGCTCGACCGAAACATACTCGGCCGAGCATTTCTAGTTGGCATCCTACTTGGCAGCCAACTCACCTTTTTTCAGAATTTTCTTAAACATTCAACTTTGGCAGAGTATTTCTCTAGTCAGAATGATTTTTCTGCAAAAAAAAACCCTTTTGTAGAGCTTAGAGTGGTGAATCAAATATTTTTTTTTTAATATTTTGATTAGTTTTAATATATTTTATTTTTAAAATAATGCAAGTAGGTTGTTAAAATTAAAAAAAGAGGTTGATTAGAAATTTAAAAAATATAGTAAAACATATTTTTTAAAAATTAAATATTATATGGGGCACAAGAGGAGAGAGTCTTTTTCAAAAGGGTATAATTTGTTTTTTGAAAATGATTAAAAAATTTGAAAATAGTTGACAGCACATGAAAACGTTCAAATTCTGACATGTTTGACTTTAAAACGTTATTACAAGAAAAATATATATCAAATTTTGATTTTTTTTCCATGCACAAGATATTGAAGTTAACTATTTGGAGGAAAAAATATTAGAGAGAAATGAAGTTTTTTTCAATTTGTTTCTTGACGGCCCGTGAATTCACTCTTTTCTAAAATTTTCAGTATTCCAAAATTTGTCCTTAAATTGATAAAAACATAATGAAAACAATTACAAGAATAAACTTCATCAAAAGTTCTACATTTCATTAGTTTACATCATTTTCAAATTCAAAACATAAAGACCACTTTTATGTGGTCGAAGTTCAAAAAAAAAATTGTTGTTGGTTGATTCCTTTATAAAGTGTGACACAAGTTTGTGCTTTTACCCATTTAAAAATATCGTGGGATTCACCAAATATGGATTGATATAAATACAAGAGAAATTTTGATTTATTTTTATACATTTTGTTCAGTTTTGAACTTGTGAGCTCTCAATTCAGAAGTTGGAACCTTGATCATAGGCAAGTTACAAACTTATAACTATAGGCATTGTTGCATTAATGAATAGCAAGTCCATGAAAACCTAAAGGTAAGTGATCCATTGATCATTTCTTCATAGTGATAGTGTTATATAAGATTATTTAACTCTTTGGCATTCTTATTTTAATCTTAAAGATGATCTTGAGTAGGGAATGGGATCTATATTCTATTTCCTTCTTAAATAAGAATACTTTTTTTGGCATTTTTATTTTGTCAGAGATCAAGATGTCGATCAACAAGAGTAAGAATCCTCAAGGTGGTGAAGGGAGGCCATAAAACCGCCCAAAATGTAGTTACCATAAATTTGTATTTGGAAATGTTTCTTGATCCATTAGATCAGGTTAGAACTACATCATCAAATCTTGCACCAAATATTATTGAAGAGGGCATTGGAAATGCTTCATAAGAAGATTAGAATGAGTTAGTTGAATTGGATGAGGATGAAAATGTCGTAGAAGATGTTCCAAGGGATACCTGAGGTGGCCAAAATGAGTCAATTGACCTAGATGAAGGGTGAAGCCATAATAGTGGTTTACAATTTGATGGAGGAAGGAAAATTGAGAAAAAATGACCCCATGGCAAAAAAATTGGTTTTAGGGGTTCGCATGAACCTACAAGTTCGACCAAACCATAAAGGGGTTCGACCGAACTAGGGTTCGAGCGAACCCATTAATTATTGGGCCCACATTTCCCACCCAAAAATAAAGGAAAAATGCATATTAATGGGGGTTCGAATGAACCCTGGGGGTTCGCTAGAACCCCCTAGTTCTAGCAAACCCCCCTTTCCCTAATTTTTAATTTGTTCACAAAAAAAACCTAAATTTTTACGCTTTCAAGCTGCAGTTGACGATGAAAATGGGGGAATATTTAGAAACCAAAATTGGAATCAAGTAGCCTTCAGAACAAGCTATCCAATGAATATAATTTTAATATGTTTTGGTTTTATTATGTATTTGTTTTTTTAGTTTTATTAAACATAGATTTTTCATCGAAAATCAAGCTTTGTTCTACATGTGGAAAAATAGCAGATTATCAAAAAAAAAAAAATTGAAAAATATGAGGCACTAGATATTGAAGTCCTTGATCCAACCAAAAAAAAAAAAAGAATTTCGATACATACAAAAAAAGTTATGCATTATACGTTCACGCTATGTCTGAATTGTCATTTGATTGACTTCGAAACTTGATTAAAGAAAAAATATTCAATGAAAAAATATCTAACCAAGTGGAAGCACTAGATATCAAAGTCAAAAATGTAAATTTGAAAGAATTAGAATTTTATCCTTCATGGAAAAAAAGTTATGCGTTTTACGGTGTGCGTCACTTTTTAAAAATGTTGTTTTTTGAAAAATACTAGTTTTTGTGGGAGATGGAAAAATAAGTGCAATCTAATTTTAAAAAATTTAAAAAATATATTTTTAGAATCTATAGACAAAATTTGACGAGACTCTATTTTGCATCATCTTCAAATTCCCCATGGTTTAGCCGCTATAGGTCCCTGAATGTGAAGATTTAGTTAAAAATTAAAAATTCAGTGTCCAGTTTGGCCAAAAATTGTAAACCACTATTGTGGGATCACCTTGAAAATGTTGGCATCATAGATGATGTTGTTGCAAGGAAGAGGAAAAGAAAAGCTAAAACAAAAATGGGGTGAGAGTAGGATGTGACTAGAAAGTTTCAAATTGATTGGGTGTCAAAGTAACCATTCATTGAACCAGTGAAGAATACAAACAAAGATGAAACTCCAATAAAATGCAAGTGTAAGATTTGTAGTTGGAAATATAAAAGATACAAGAAGTTGTAGCTAAAGCTTGACGCTATAGAAAAGAATATCGGTAAATTTTATGAGAAACAAATCATAGACAAAAAGGAAAAATTGTTAGTAAGATGGAAATCAAAGGAAGAATGTCTTCATGTTAAGTATTCCCTAGAATATGATGAGCATATGCAAATAATGGTGAAGCATGTTGAATTTAGAGGTTCAATTGAAGCTCAATTTGGAAAGATAATGATAGGAGCACAACTAGTAAAAACTATTTAGTTGAGTGTTGTTTTCATATTTTTTCTAGAGGGTGTCCTATGACAAACTACCCAAAATAATAATTTATTATCATTTTGGGTGTTCCTAACTTTCCTAGTACACGTTGGTCAATAAAATTTGGATGGAAATGGGAAAGTTGTCTTACTGAGGTAGAAAAATAATATTTATAGGAAAAAATAAAAGAGTCAACCTTCATTGCATTATCTTTAGATGAAGTTACTGCAGTAGATAATACTTCTTAGGTATGTATGCATGTGTATCATGTACACAAATGCAATGACCAACACAATCAATTTTTTTAGAATATCAATCATTGATTAGATTAATGTGCAAATATTGCCACATAGTAGACAAATATCTTGACCTCTTACATAGGTTAAGCAATATAGAGACAATCTTAACTTTATCTAGTATTCTCCCCATGCTAGATGAAATGAATAATCTTGTGAAAATGATCCAATATAGAACTATGTATATTAATGAACAAATTAAACTATGAAGAATGGCTTCCATGACCCTTTATAAATTTGAATAAGATTATTTTTTTTCACAGTTTAATTCCATTAGGAAGTTATGTGTCTTTGCACATGGATTTGAGATACCAATCCACTATTGGACGACAGCCAGGCACTCTACCAAAGAAGTACATGTTACAAAGGAAGATTTTAACAATGTTTTTAAATTTCTAATTGGTATTTTAAAATCTCTTTCCTCAAATATTACTGAATGATTCCCTTTAGATGAAATGATTGAAGCTATGTCTATTGTGTATCCTCAATTTTGGGTCCTAAGCCATTGTCAACCAAAATTATTTCATACAAAAGTAATTACCTTGGCTGAATATTTTTCAAAAATTTCATAATGCAATTGACAAAAATAGAAGGAATTATAAATGCAACTAAGCTTAGAGAACAAGCTTCCCATTTTTCAATATCTATGATTTATCAATTTGACTCAATGGGAATCCCATGCAGGCGGGATCAATAACAAGGGTTTGGGTAACCTTTGGTTAGAGTGAAATATTACGCGATTCATTATAGAAATATTTTAAACTTTGATGAAGGTCACAGTCATCACAATCCATACCTTCACTTTCTTCTTCCATTTGGAGTTCAAAATCTTCCATAGATAGTTGTTCACAGAGACTCTTCCTTAATTTCTTTCTTTTTACCTTTGGCTTTTTTATCAGAGGAAGTGACTTTAGGCAATCTTGTCAATCTTTGGCCACCACGTAGCACACCCACCTATCCTTCATCCATTTCCTCCTTTTGAAAACCTTCACGGTCTTCATTAATGGTAATGACATTATCCTGCTTTAGGTTTTGCTGGTATTTTAAAAAAAAATTAACTTTGGGGGGTTTTAGAAGCAACGTGGAATGTTTCCTTTTCTCTGGGGTGGCTTGGAAAAATTCTAGTTTGAGAGATTTTTCAATTGAGGTAGTCCTAGATTTAGATGCAAAGAATTTGGAACTGGGGATAGCCAAGGGAGCAACATTCGAAGGGCTACCCCCTTGGAACTCAATACAAGGAGCTACAGGCCTAGGGTTAGGCACAAGGTTAGATGCACAACAACCTAGGGTAAATTAACCTCCTCATCATCATTACAGGGAGGGTTATCTTGCCTAACAATCAACAAGTTTCCATGGGGGTTACTCGCAAGGGAAAACTTATATAGATCCAACATTAGGCCTTGGTGAAAAGGAAGCAAGGCCCCATTCTCAATGTTTTTTTGCAAGGAAGAAATCAAGTAAAATGATAGATTTATCCTATCATTATGACGAATATGATTCAGGATGGGAAAATGGTAGGCATTAATGGTCATGTACCTACCTTCTAAAGTGAAGTAGGGCATCACAAACATACTAACCAAGGAAAATAGTGAAGGGAGTTGAGGTGAGCATACCCATTTTGGAACCTCGTTAGCACCTCACCTTCATGCAAGAATTTCTCCATGAACTTCTGGTAATTAGCACAACTTTTCTTCACCACCTTTGTCCCTTCATTAGCCAGACTGGTAGCTTCGGCTAGTAGCTAAGCCATCACTTCAAATTTCACCACACCAATAGAAATGTGACTTTTTTCCATGAATTGGTGAACTTAGCAGTCAAACTCTCATTGTAACCCCTCATTGCTTCAAAGAAAGAAGCCATACTAGCTCCTTGAAACATTCTCTAGAGATCAGAATTTTGTTTGAGGACTACACAATTAGGGGGTTAGATTCTCTTCCTTTTCCCTCCCATTTTAGAATTATGCAAACTTTTTTTACCTTCCTTCTAGTTATTTCCCTTCTTCATACCACCCCAAACAACAACAACTCTTCTAACACATACACCAAACATGCAAATAGAATGAATGAAAAGAAGAAAGCTATTTGAGCTTCTTAAAAAAATCTGCCAAATGAGAGAAGCCAAAAACACGAGCCTAAGGACAAAATTGGAATGATTAAACATCACCATAATAAATGTTTCCAAATTATCATGATCAAGGTGAGCCTCATAAATGCAGTGGGAAGAGATGTATGGCACATTAATAACATTTGAAATGACCCAAGCTTTGTTGTTGGAAATGATGGACTCATTAAATTTCTCCCCGATGAAGATTTCCTTAACACTTTCCATAATTCAAAATATGACACCCTTGTAATTATTAACATTTATGTCCATCCTATCACCAAATATAATTATCACCCTACCCAGACCCCTTATCCAATACTTATAAAAAATAAGCATTTTCAAATTTTTCTTTCAAGATTCTATCTTTTGTGGCCCTAGGCAACACACCATACTCCCAATGAGTCCAAGTATTACACTTAAGAGCCTCATTAGTAGCAATATCTATAAAGTGGTTCCCTTCTCAGCACACATGTTGAACTTTATAGTAAGTGAAAAATTGCATATCCAATTTACAATTTTCCGTTATATCTCTTAATTCCCAAGGTGCAACACTATCCCCTTTCAAAATATCAATAATGAGCTTAGAATCTCCTTCCAAGATAAATTTTTGAAAACCTAGATCTTTCAAAAGTTTAATACCTCCCCAAGCAGTCATAGCCTCTACCTTATTGTTGGAGTAGACCCCAAGGTTTTTCCCATAACCAGCAATACAGTCCCCATGGGGATTTCTAATAAGACCTCCAACCCCTACCAAACTAGGGTTGCTTTTAGAGCAACCATCAAAGTTGCATTTAACCGAATCCCTCTCAAGGGGTGTCCAAACAATAGTTTTCCTTGAAAGATAAGTAGTCTAATTGACATTAGTGAGATCCTTCCTAAGGCCCCAAATTTGTTTGATTCTAATCTCCTTATAAGAAGGCATGACCTTAGAATAGTTTTATTCCCCCACTTTTGCATTTTCCTATATTTGGGTCTTGATAGCCAAACATAGATCCCTGTTATTTCTTGTTGTTCCCATGAAGATTATGTTATTCCTCTCCTTCCAAATCCCCTAAGTTATGGAGGGAATTGATTCCAAAGATCCTTGATAATATTGTGAGAGAAAGGGCAGAAGGACCAACTATCAATAAACATTTTCATAGGAGGGAAACCCATTTAATGAGTAGCAGGGGAAGGAAGAAAGACCAGATTTCTCTCGAGAATGAGCAGTGGAAGAACAGGTGCATAATTGTCTAGATTCCTCCTCATTGCAGAGGACACATCTATTAACAAATTGGAACCCCCTTCTAACCAAATTATCAATAGTAAGGATTTTACCATGAGAAGTAGCCCACCAAAACCAGTTAACTTTACGAGTCAATTTTTTTATGCAAACATTGTTCCATTGGAAGCTCTTGCTAACTAATAAAGGTTTTTCTAATTCCACATAGGTATTTTTAATAGAGAAACAACCTGAATGGCTCTTGGTCCATAACCACTCATCCTTCTTATCTTTAGAGAATAAGGAAGCCTCCCCTATTAATTGTTGAAGCCTTTGCACAACCAAGGCCTAGTTTTGTTGTTTATCTCTCCTTAGGTTAGCTCCCATAAGTTGCTTATTGAAGCTAATCCAGTTGGGTTCAACTCCATCCCAATCAATATAACCAGCCACATGCTTTCCACAAGTTTTGAACAACCTTTGTTTCAAAGGGTTCAGGTGATCCAAGGAAGTGAGAGGGGGCCCAGTTTTATTGTCCATCTCCCCTTAGGTTAGCTCCCATAAGTTGATTATTGAAGCTAATCTAATTAGGTTCCATCCCAATCAATATAACCAGCCACATACTTTCCAAAAGTTTTGATCAACCTTTGTTGCAAAGGGTTGAGATCATCCAAGGAAGTGAGAAGTTTCTATCCAAACCATTACCAATGTGCTTTCTAACACCCAGTTTAAGCACACTTCTAGTTTTAAGGAGGTGATTCCAGAAAATAGAGTCATAAGGAAAATATGATGTTGTAAGGAAGAAGCCTTGGTCCTTTTTTCTTAGATATTTAGCTTTAAGAATCATAACCCGGTCTTTGGTACCTTCTAGCAAATTCCACCCCAATTTGGCAGATAGAGCTTTGTTAAAGAGTTTAATTCCCATTATCCCAAGGCCTCCAACATTTTTAGGAGCACAAACTTTCTCCCACCCCACCAGTGTCATTTTGTTTCTCTCCTCTATTCCTAACCACGAGAATATTTTTTAGATTTGTTCAATTTTATCAGCTATAAAGACAAGAATATTGAAGAAAGACAAGTAGTAAACCAAAATATTTTGAAGCGAGGCTTTTAACAATTGAAGCTTCCCAACTTGACTTAAGAGTTTTCCCTTCTAGAAAGCCAAATTCTTTTGAATTCTCTCAATAATATGGTTCCAATAATTTCTATATATTTTTTATGAGATTAGGGGTAAGCCTAAGAAGGCAGTAGGTAGAACAACCTCCTAGCAACCCAATATTCAGACAACTCTATCTTTCACAATCTGGTCTAAGTTGAAGAAGTATAGCTTACTCTTTTTGTAGTTGATATGCTGACTTGAAGCACTAGCATAGTCATTCAAGATGGATTTATAGTGTCCAACTTCCCCAACCAAAGCTTCACCAAAAAGGATAGTATCATCAACAAATTGTTAATGAGAGGCAAGTGGGAGGATTGAAGCAGCCTTAACACCTTTTAGAACCTTAGAGTCCAAGAGTTTTTAGATGATTATTCCTAGGACTTCAACAAAAATAATGAAAAGATAAGGGGATAGAGGATCCCCTTTCCTAAGACCCCTACCACAAGAGAAGAAACCTTGAGAGACCCCATTCACCAAGACTGAACACTTTGAAGTAGTAACACAAGAAGTGATCAATTTTAGGAATCTACCATTGATCCCAATTTTTTTGAGAACAACAAACAAGAATGGCTAGGAAAATCTGTCATAGGCTTTAGATATGTCCATTTTCAAAGTCATCCCTGCATTTTTACTAAGGTCTATAGAGTGGAGAATTTTATGGGTAGTTATGGTAGCATCCAAAATGTGTCTTCCCTAAACAAAACCTTTTTGATTTCTAGCTATCATTTTGCTTAGAACAACTTTCAATCTAAACATAATGATCTTAGAAAAAAAAAATTATACACAATACTACATAGGATAATAGGTCTAAAATCATGCATAGAGGAAACATCTTCCTATTTAGGAATAAGAGCTATGAAAGTTGCATTAAGTTGACTAAGAAGCCTACCAAATCTGAAAAAGTCTTCAACATCATTTAAGAGGTCTTTGTTCACAATGTCCCAATAAAGCTGGAAGAATTCCAGGGGAAACCCATTAGGCCTAGGGGCTTTGTAAGCTCCAAAAGAGAAAACAACAGACTTCACCTCCTGAAGGGAAACTTTAGTCATCACTTGAAGATCTTGATCAGAAATCACCTTAGGAATTACTTGGAGGATTTCATCCAAATCTCGATTGGCCACCACAGGTTCCTTCTAGAAAGAGGAAAAAAAGGCCACAACTTCAACAACAATCTTTTTCATTACTCACCATACTTCCATCTTCTTTCTTAAGTTATCTTATCTTGTTCTTGCTTCTATGTTTCATAGTGGATTGATGGAAGAACTTAATGTTACAATCCCCCTCCAAAGGCCACTAGACTTGATATTTTTGCTTCCAAAAAATTTCCTCCTATTTGTTAACCTTGTACCATTGAGCTCTCAAACCATGTTCATGATTGCAAGCAGCTTCATCTGCCACCCCTGACTAGATTGAATCTTGTACCTCCTTAATGTTGTCTCCCAAATATTTTTTGGTGTCAAAAATATTGCCAAAGGAGAACTTGTTCTAGCCCTTCACTCTCTCCTTAATTCTTTTCAGTTTATTAACAAGGCTAAACATAGGGGTACCAACTGATGGTTCATTCCACCATTTGTCAATTAAGGCACCAAAGTCCGAGTGGAGGGTCCACATAATTTCAAATCTAAAGGGGAATGAACCTTTGACAACATCAACATTCCTTTTTAGAATAATGGCATTGTGATCAGATCTAGTTCTAGGCAAGGAAGATAAGGAGAGGTGTTGAGAGATGTTCCAATTAGAGGAGACAAGGAACCAGTCCAGTTTGACTTGAATCAGCTAATTGCCTAATCTTCTATTAGACCAAGTGAACTGGGATCCAAGTAAGGGAATATCAAAAATCCCCACATGATTAATAAACCCTGAAAAGTCCATCATGTTATTTGAATAGTCATCCACACCACCCAAATTTTCTGAAGGTAGCAGCAAAGAATTAAAATATCCTCCAACCATCTAAAAATCCTCCAATCTACCCTTTATCCTATTATCCAAGAAATCCCAAAGCAACAGTCTATCATGGTGTGAGTTAGGACCATAAATATTAATTATATTCCACTTTTCATTTAGGTGATAAGGTCTTCAAAGGAGACCATAAGGTAGTTTTTCTAGAGAATCCCATAGAACCAAGTTGAGTTTAGAAGGATTCCATAGAGTTGCAATACCTCCAGAGGTACCTTCAGCATCACTCAAAGCATAATTAGCAGTAAGCCAGATATTCTTAATAGTCATATCAAAATTTTCCTTCTTCATTTTGGTCTCTTGAAGCAGTAGAACATCAACTTTATTGTCCATCAGGCAATTTTTGACCAAGTGTTGTTTATAGGGACTGTTGAAGCCCCTAATATTCTAGCAAATTATCTTCATAATCACAAAAATAAAACAATAGAATCACTGTGATTCTATTATGGGAGGGAAAACAACCTCCCTTACTTCTTAGACTTTGGCCCCGCAATTGAGTCCAAGGTATTTTGTCTTCCTAAAGCCACGTCACAAATAGTGTCTTTATTTCTTGTTTCCTTCTAAGAAGGTATGCCTACTTTATTTCCTCCTCCTACATCTAGTTTCTTCTTCTAGTTTGAATTACTATTTTCCTAAACCCAATCCTCATCATCAACTTCATTTGAGGGTGAATAATGGAAACCCAATAGAGCCAATGAGTCCTTCAGATTTTTTCCTTTAGGTTGGCAAGGGGGGAGACTATCTGCTGAATGTTTTAGAGGAGAGGGGGCAAAGGAATATTTTTCTAGGCCAATTTGAGAGCCTATTTTTCCTTCGTCAATAAACTCAAAATTATCTTCCAAGGGGAGAGTGGGATTGCCTGCCAACCCCCAAATTGTTTCATTTCCTGGTTGGTAGGCCTCTACAACCCTTTCCTTTGCATCTAGCTTCATTTTTGGGGTATTATACTTCCTAACATTAGAAGAGGCCACAACCAATCCTTCCTCATTGCCCAAATCTTGAGACACCTCTGGGGAATCTTGCAAGCCACCATGAGCAGCTATATGTGCCTCTAAGTTCAGACCAAGTACAGAGGTCGAGTCATGTGGGGAAGCAATAACACCATCACTATGCTCCTTCTCAAGGATTGATGGAGCAACATCAATAGACTCAAGCACAAGAGTGGCCATGGGGAGAACAAAAGATTTTTTTAGGGGGCTGGAATCTCCATTTTCCAATGTTTGAGGCCTCTTATTGTAGGTATCAATGAGATGAATTTTTTTTTGCAAGATTGATAAAACACTCCAGCATTTTCATATTGTAGAGGTTGAGACCAATTACCAAACTTTGACTTCAGGACAACTGAAGTAGGAAAAATAGTGTTAACTACCACATTAACACATATCCTTGCAAACACCAAATGATATTTCTCTTGGGTGATATCATCAATAGTCAGAAGGGTTGCAAATTATTTAGCAATCCCCTTGAAGATACCTAACTCCCAAGACTTTAAGGGTAGCCTAGGAAAGCATACCCAAGTAGGGGAAACAACACCCAGGTAAATAAAGGGGTCAAAACCTAGTTTCTGTTTGCACAATGAAAGAAAGTTCTTAAAGCCAACATCAAAATCCCAAGGACTTACCATGATATCCTTAATCATATCCTTAGAAACAACAAAGGTAAAAAGTAAAATACCTTTGGATGTATAGCACTAATAGAAAAACTTCCTTTTGAATTCCAGACAGAGTCAGCCCATTGCCTTACCTAATCTATATTCAGGTGATACACCAAGAATTTACCCACCAATGACAACTTGAGGCCATTCATTTCCTTAATCATGAGAGCTTCAGGGACATCAATTTCCCGACCATCTACTGAATAGGAGATAAAATCCATATTTAGCCTTGCCATAGTTGGTGAACCTCCACCAACCAATTTGTCTACAAATGAAACTAGATCTTCTTCAAAGAAAAAGGAATCCAAGCCCAAAGGGGGGGACATAGGTGACTTTCCAAAAGTACAAGCTGCTATTTTTGCAGAAGAAGGGACAACAGTGCTAGAAAAAGTACCATGATGGGGAACAACATTTTTGGAAGTAGCAAATCTAGGCACAATATTAGGCTTGGGAACAACATTCCTGGAAGGGGGAGCCTTACTGGCCTCACCTCCAGACTTACCCATCAATCAGTCAAATCATATCCAAAGAACCAACAAAAAATCAAGCAAAAATTCAAAAAACCAAGGAGCAGGAAAGTTATTGTATAAAACATTAATAGAGTGAAAGTGAGCACCAAAAGAAGAATGTGAAAAGTACAAGGTATGTATTTTCATAGTTGTATTTTGGCCTCACTTTGAATTGCATGTAAACTATCATGAGAATACATGTGAAAGTAAATAAAAGAAACCAATTGAAAAGTAAATGAACATACACTCATACAAGGATATTGATATGGATGAATATTTAGCCTTGATATTTATACTCTTGAAATTAATGCTACATCTTGTAAACCTACCAAAAAGGTTAAAAATAATGATTAGCATCTGTAGGTATTCAAATCAATGATGAAATACCTGTAATTAAAAAAAGGGAGATGTAGGGATACATATATTACTCTTGAAACAACAAGGTGAATAGTTAACACTCTTGAAACAACAAGGTGAATAGTTGAACATTCCTCGTGTCACCCAAAGAGGTGTGACACTATTCACAAATAGTGACTTGAATCAGTGTGTGACACTATTCACAAATAGACTTGAATCATGTAGTATGAAAACATACTTTGCTAAGAGGAACACTAGTGACTTCACATGTACCCTCCAATTTGTTCAATGTAGTGGGTGAAAATAGATTGAAGGAGAGTGTCACCCAAAGAGGTGTGACACTATTCACAAATAGACTTGAATCATGTAGTAGTCATGAAAACATACTTTGCTAAGAGGAACACTAGTGACTTCACATGTACCCTCCAATTTGTTCAATGTAGTGGGTGAAAATAGATTGAAGGAGAGTGTCACCCAAAGAGGTGTGACACTATTCACAAATAGACTTGAATCATGTAGTAGTCATGAAAACATACTTTGCTAAGAGGAACACTAGTGACATGTTCAACATGTCACCCTCCAATTTGTTCAATGTAGTGGGTGAAAATAGATTGAAGGAGAGTGTCACCCAAAGAGGTGTGACACTATTCACAAATAGACTTGAATCATGTAGTAGTCATGAAAACATACTTTGCTAAGAGGAACACTAGTGACTTCACATGTACCCTCCAATTTGTTCAATGTAGTGGGTGAAAATAGATTGAAGGAGAGTGTCACCCAAAGAGGTGTGACACTATTCACAAATAGACTTGAATCATGTAGTAGTCATGAAAACATACTTTGCTAAGAGGAACACTAGTGACTTCACATGTACCCTCCAATTTGTTCAATGTAGTGGGTGAAAATAGATTAAAGGAGAGTGTATATATTATACATCAAATAAGAAACCCAATTTAAAGATAAATATTTATAGAAAACATAGTATCATATGATACCAAAATGTAGTCATATATGCTCATAAAAACATCATAAATTTTGGGAAATAAATTTTCCTTAATAGAGTAAGGATTGGAAACATGAAGTGGTCAATAAAGGTATCCTATAAGATGAAGAGAAGGTGAGATTATCACCATAAAAAATAGAATCATAATAATAATGTGAGTATAAGATATAAGTGTGATAAGAACCAAATTACATGAACACACAAGTGTCATGACCTCCTCCAATACACTCCCTATTTGTATGTTGGTACATTTAAATAAACACGTGGTTGTCATGAACTCATTCGATACACTCCTTATTTTCACTTTGATGTGTTAATTTGATAATCTAACATCAAGTTCTTTGTGTGTCGGTTTATGGATATTACTAACTTAAGGCTCCGCTGACCATCAAAATTTGCACCTCTCTGACAACCTTATGGGAAATTCAATGAGTGGGGGACCAATTTGTGCCTCACTAAATAACATCTAGGATTTTTATATAAATCTAGCTCTTCTTTGTGTTGGGGGAAAAGGTAGAAGGAAATGCAAATAAAATATAAAAATGGTGATGTGCCAAAGCTTTTACAATATTTCAAACCTCAACTTATTTCTTATAACTGATATAATTGACACAAAATATAGTAGACCCTTCATTGTTGGGAAGAGAATGAGCAACAAAGGTTTAGTGAAAGCACAATGCAGTCTTTCAAATCTCCCTGTGGGAAGCACCCATTAAGGTCTAATCAGACATAAGAAAACTCTACAGATTAACAAAAATATCTAGAAAATTATAGAACCCTTTCTCCCTTTACAACATAATATGGAAAATGACAACTTTTTATAGAAAATGGAAAAGTTCAACAGACATAATCCAATTTTTGAAAGCTATCATTCAACATGGAAGCTCAATAACATGGAAATTAGCTACCCGAACTATCAAAATAAGCTTAACACAATGTTTTTAACATGAACAAAACATAAAGAAGAAATTTGACAAAGGCCATAACATGCACAGTTTCAAAGATTTCCCCTAAATAGATCAAACTTTAATATCATATGAACTGAAAAATAAAGTTCAAGTGCCAATCCAATGATAGTTTAAGTTAAAATATAACATGCCAGAGAATATCAGTATTTTGTAAAACTTTCTACTTTTGAAAACATAAAATTCCCTACTAGATCTATCTCCTTCAAAAATATTTTTGAAGTAATTTTTCAAACTTTTTTGCTCATGCTACCAACCCCTATTTATAATTGGAAGAAGAGAACACCGCCACCAACATTCTAGAGGTAGAAACTACCAGATGCCTTGTTCTGATAGCCCACAATCTGATCCTAGACCTTGATTAGATCACAACAATCTTCGCTCATTAAGTCCCAACTACTTCAAATTAATGGTTATTAGATATTTAGTGAAGATTGTTGTCAAAGAACAATCAAATTCAATCACAACTTGGAAAAATATGATTGATCAACCAAAAAGGTCAATGACATCGACTCGAAGGTTCCACCCCAAAATCAAGATACCCAAAGCATTCCAAAAAACTCCACTTGAAGAGATCACTCCACAAAAATGCAAATAGCTCAAAGAAAATAAATGACGTGTCGAGCGGGCAAGTATTCTCAAATTTATGAGAATGACTTTGAAGAAAATCGCCGCCAAGTTGACATATGCCCTGGCTCACACCTGATATACAAAATCCACGCAACCACCACATGGCGCATTGTGTGCCTTTAGAAATAGTCTTTTTTTATTTAAGCGTAGACCTATCTCAAAGTCGAAAAGGAGCAAGGGCTAAAACCAAAAAGATTAAAGGAAAAATTTATTTACAGTTCTGGCAACTCACAGGGGGCCTTCACTTGCGAAGGCACAAACCTAGAGCTTTGGTAATTCTTGGAGTTTGAGGAAAGTGGAGTGTTGTACCTCCCAATCCAAATCAGTGGGTCAGATGAGAGTGTGGAGAATCTTGTGTGCCTGATCCAACTCAAAGATTTTCTTAAAAGAAACACCTCCCCACCTTGATGAAACAACCCTGACGTAAATGAAAAAACCCTGATGTAAAAATAAAGTTGAGAAAGGGGAATTATCTCTTTCTCGATTTTCTCAATAGTGGGCAATGGTCTTGGACCTGGGAGTTGTGGAAGCCTTGATTTTGAGTCTGATCACATCCACAATTTGCTCGATTGATAGTACCTCTCCATTTGGTGATAAAAAGGTGGGTAATCTAGAATCAAGCAGAACATTAAACTCCTTCTTGATCTCATTGACCTTCCTATTCAACACGGCCTAGTATTATTTTCTTTTTGAAGTGACATTGTGGTAGTTGATGCATTCAATTGCTTTCCTTGAGGTGGCCCTTCGATCAAGACTTATTTCTTCTTCTAAATCTTGTTCAGTGGCCTTGCATAATCTGGAAATCAAATTCTCTGATTCTACAGCTTGGGGAGCATAAATTTACAAAATTTGGTCAGCCACTGGGCCAACCTTCTTGTCCAATTACTGAGCATCCCTTACAAACTGCAAGACTAGCTTTAGAGCAACAACTGCAACTGTGATCCTTTCCCAATGCATGGATATCAGTATTTTCAATATTGAGAGGATCCCAGATCCTTGCACTGTAGCCAATTCCTGATGGAATTGAGATTCCCCAGTCTTCATATTTTCCTCCATCTGATTCTTCTCTTGAAGGGCATTTGTTAGCTTGGAGTTTAGTCTTTCAACCTCTTGATTGTGAGTCTACAAAATAGATAGACTTGATCTCCTGCTTCTCTCATTTTTCCCTTTTTGTTTCTATTTGGGCCTTTTGTAGATTGTCGGAAGCCTGAGATCAGACGTTGTCCAATTCCTCCTGCATGTTCTCCTGGATACATTGGTATTCTGCATTCATCTGATGTTCAATAGCAACCTCAACTCTTAACTTTTCTATCTCGGCATAAAGCCGAATTTGTTCATTTTGGGCCTCCTCTAGCAACTTAGTTGCTTCCCCCTGCTGATCATTTATTTTCCTTATGCGAGCCATCTCTACATATCTGCCCTTGATTTATGCCTGCAACTTGCTCACCGTGTCCTTTACATTTTCCAACTCTGCCTCACACTTCTTCAATTTCTTGTCCAACTTCTCATAATCAATGTAGACTACTTTTTGAGTGGCCTTAGTCAAAACCACTTTGTTGCATGGGAGAGTTTCACTTAAATCCAATCCCACAGCTTTGATGTCATAATCTTCCATCTACATTTCTCCCTCTAGCTTGGATGCTAGTGGCTTCATGGTAGCAATCAACAAGGAATTCCACTCTTCATTAAAACAAGCCTCAATCTTTCAAGTAGTTGGTTGCATTGTGGATTTTATCTACAATTTCTATTTTCTAGCGTGTTGATCTAGCTTTGTCACATCCAAATGACCTCGCAGACTCTTGGGGGTGTCAATGCTTTGTGCAACAATAGAAGCACCTAGAGGGAGACTGAATAGGGTGATGGAAGGAAGATCCTCAGTTGTATGAGATTGTGGAGAGGAGAGGAGGAGAATTATCATAGAAAATAGTGGGATACCATATGGGGATTGAGGAGGGGAATACCCATCGAAGTGAAAGGAGAAGTGGGCAAAAAGAGAAATTTTCCTGAAAGCAGGTAGGTTTAGTGAAATTGGCAACATGGACACTTTAGCTTTTTCAATGGAGGCCCTTGAAAGGGCAATTAAAGAATCAATCGTGACTGACACAGATGATGCTTGCTTGGCATGCAGGGTTTCCTCATGGGGTTCATTATTGAATATGGCTGGGGGTTCATTTATAATGAAGAGATTGGAATGTGCGAGCGAAGGACTCTTTTCTACAGGCGAGGGCGAGGGAACGATTAGAGATGCAAAGGAAAAAAGAAGAGGGGGAGCAAAAATTACTTGGGCAACTAAAGCCGAATATCCTAGTGGAGCAAACTCCACTTCTTCCTTTCCTCTAGTCGATACACTGGGTCCACCTAAGTCCTCGACTCGTCTCCTCTTTATATGAGTGGAACTAGCAGATTCAAATCCTTTGGGGGTCAATCTTGTAGAAACTTGGCCCTTTGTAGCCATCACGGACCTCTTTGGGGACCATCAAGTCCTCTTTCCTTTTCCTCAGGCACTGAAAAAGGATGTGACCTGTGATCCCTTATGTTTTGACCCTTTTTTCCTTTCCCTTTTTCTGCGTCAAGCTCTTGAGGTTGGGAAGCAAAGAGTGGAAGCTCTTCCGGTTTGGTCTCCTGATCGGTCTTAGGATTACTATCCTCAGTGTTAGCCTCTTTGTCATAAATTTCATCAAACCTTTCATCATGTGGCTAAACATCTCCATACAGGGCATTAAGGTTCTTAGTTTCCTGTAAGAACCTCCAAAAATTTGCCTTCTTTTTCTCCAACCATCCTAGGTGCTTCAATTGTCTACTTAGGGACTTTCCCATTGGAAGTTTCTACTAGTACTCCACCATCTTGATATAAAATTCAATCCATGGTGGTCAATCGAGTGGTATGAAGGCTAATTCGATGTAGAAATCCAACCTCTCTTCAATTGGGTTCTTTCTTGATTCAAAATACTCCCACCTCTCATGCCTCATAGTTGGGAGGTGATTTATCGAGTTGTAGCTCCATGCATTGCAAATGAGGACTAGGCCTAAGTGTGCCAATTTGTTAGTAAGCACCTCCTATGCCTTCCTTTTCATCAGTGTTACCTAACTATTGGCAATGGCGAGGAGAGTCAGGTAAAGCCCTGTCTTGTGCCTTCTGATGCCATAGGTGTTGTCGGCAATGGTTACCTGACGACATGCTTCCAAAGTGAAAACCCTATCTATTATAAATTTAGGGGGCTTGAAAGGCTCCTTAATGAAACCATAGAATTTGATGAAAGTGAACTCAGCTCCCAGAAAATAATTCACTGGGGTCGACGATCTTTTAATCCATTGCAAGACTTCAAGAGAAAAATGGCTCGGAGGGCATGGGGACAAGTCTACAAGCACTAGCCTCATAAAATAATCCACAAACCAGTAATAATCTTATGTCTTTGAAAGCACATGTTTTCAAACCAAAATTGACTGGTATGACCCATTTACATCAAACCTAAATAGTGACAAGTACCTTTCAAGGAGTTCAGAGTTTTGATGTAAGATCAAATGTACCAGAAAAGAAAAATACCTGAACTTACACTCAGTGCCATAATTCCTCAACTATTTCAACATCCTTTTAGCTATTACTTCTGTAAAACCAAAATACTTCTGGCTCTTTTCCTTTTTTAGCATAAAAGTCATGCCCATCTTGAAAGGATAAACCCCTCCATCATCATCATAGTCGTAAATACAAACCAACATTGAGAAAATGGCTTGTGTGTCTTGCTTGAATTTCCTGCATGACAGAGGGAAGAGGAGTTGATCTTCTTTTGGCCTCTCCTTTGTTTCATCTTCATAAAATTGCAACAGCCTAGTTCTGGTTCTCCAAAACTCTTCCATCACTTCCTGCTTGAAGCTCTCAACACCCCATTTTGTAGGGATACATAATGTATCTTGGATGGCTATTGCACTTATTGTAACCCTTATCATGTCGCCGACTATAACCCCTATTTCTTTGTCAAACCTCCTGGAACATGCATCCACCAACTCTAGACATGGGTGTACAATGGGCAACATAAATTATGGAAAACCATAACTCCAAAGCCATGATGCAAAACCTTCTTTTTAATGCCCCTTCCCTAAGGTTTCTAGGGTTCTCCATCAACCTTGGATAAAAAAAGTTGTCTGCAAAATCTAGCACAACTTCTTTCTTAACATGGTTTCCTTCCCGTACCAATTCGGTATGGGAAAAATGTCTCTCTTCTGGCGTTGGGGCATTAGTGAACAAATCTCTCCAAAAAATATTAACATAGCTTGGTCTTTTATATGAGAATCCATTATTTCTACCAGAAGTTGATGCTTCCACAATTGTTTTGTTGAAAATTTGTAGAGAGCTTCCTCAAAGGAATGGCTGCTTATTGTCTTATTACTTAGAAAAATTTTCTTTTTGGTGCATTCAATTTTTCTTGCACATACATGCATTAAGGCACTGCCATTACCACTGGCTTACTAAATGTTTCCATTGAGGCAATACATGTGGATTAGGAATCAATATCCCTCAGGAATTCCAAATTCATAGCGAGAATGTAATTAGTACATTCTCCTCACCACCCTTTTTACAAATAAACTTTATGTTTTGGAAAGTGTTCTTTTAGCCATGGGAAGCATGCCTAAGCGATGTAAAGTACTCTAAAAAGATGTGCATATTTAATTTATTAGAACTTAGCACGTTAATCAATGTCTTTTCATATAAATAAGCAACCTAGCATTGATGACGACAATGGACACATTGTGGTGATTGGCATACATGAGAATTTACTCCCAATGTCCAAATTTATTTCTCAAGGATTGGTGCCAATTTTTTCATACAATTCATCTCTCGTCCTCCGATTGCTTTGATATTTTCTTTGTTGTTGTCCAGTGAGAGATGGATTTTTCATTGGTTGAGCTCGTTGGCACACCTTTTCTATAAATAGCTATGCCACCTTAGTGAAATATTCACTTGAAAAATCTCTTTTATTTAGCAAGCCTTCCTGTTGTATTCTCGTTCTGCTAGCTTTAGCTTGTTTACCACCATGTCATTTGGCCTAGGCACTCCCATTCAGCTCCTAGCACAAAGGCCACAATATTCCTTCGTGGGGGAAATTACTAGTGACCGAATTAAGTGCCTAGCAAGGAAGATTGACTACCTCACTATGGTGGCATTCAAGTGGGTGCTCGGCAAGGATTATGTGAAGGAAAAAAACTAGCCACAATGGAACTCCAATGTTGTCTCCTATTTTTTGGCCTCCCTACTTGACTTGGACATCACCAAGCATTGGATAATCGAGTTGTGTCATGCCATGTTTGATTCTCTATACTTGGATGGGCTCTAAGAGATTGTGCAAGTGGCTATCCCTGGTGGTGGTATTCTGAACGCTATGGACCTCCATAGGCACATTGATTATGGGGAGGACATGGTCTGGCTACCCCTCAACGATTTTTGT
Organism: Sequoia sempervirens; assembly: GCA_007258455.2. Lineage (NCBI taxonomy): Eukaryota > Viridiplantae > Streptophyta > Pinopsida > Cupressales > Cupressaceae > Sequoia > Sequoia sempervirens. Next base: position 207,349 of record VDFB02319985.1, read on the forward strand.
ACTATGGACCTCGAGAGGCATCGCTTGTTTTCCCAGCCTATGGCTTCCTTCCGTTTACCAGTATATTTATTACCATCCATGTCTTCTAGCTCATATGCATTTTTTTCTTTCACGTGTGAATGCAGAAGGGACCCTTCCATAGTGAACAATGGGAAAATGGGTGTTTTATAACCTAGGTTATAAAACACCACTATTCTCCAATTGTCACTCAAGGATGTCCTAGGAATCCAAATTGGATTGACTATCTACCTCAAACGTGAGTCAATTCTCAACAAGGAAGACCTAGGAGGGGGTTCTTTAAGCTTTAAGGGATTCACCACCAGGCAAAAGCTTGGAAAAGACAAGTAAACATTCAACTCACAAAACCTAATAATGCAAGCTAAATGAAGGATGCAAATGATAAAATAATGCAACAACAAGCTAAGATATGTGTACCTGGGAAGTTTGGAAATGTCACAAGGATTCTGGAAATGCAAAGAAGTTGTCAAAATATGCTATGGAGGACTAAGATGCCCTTACTATCTTATTAGTCCTGATGTTGTTTGCGGGGCAGATGTAGAATCTTCGGATGTCAGAATCAGATCTAAAAGAATATCTGAAAAATACCCTTAGGAGGACTAAGAAACCCTAGGTGGCCCGACTTAGTCCCATTCTAAATTTTTGAAATCTCTGAATGTGATCTTGAGACTCAATGTTTGCACTTCCTTCTTCTCAGATCTCAGGTCCTGAAACTTCTAGATCTTGCCTATAGGTGATTTTTCGTGAAGATGACAACTTTGCAATGCAACTTTACAACTTTGCACTTCAAATGATCTTCAAGTCTTCAACCTAAATCTGCAATCACAAGCACATAAGAGAGGAAAAACATGTTGATTGTTACTGAATGGGGGTTTTCCTTGGTCAAACCCCTTGTTGGTAATTAAACCTTAAAAATAAATGAAATAAAGGAAGGAAATGATGAATGAAAAAAATACTATGTTGCAACTCACCAAACCCTTGTAATAAGGTGTTGCAAATATGCTTGAAATGGTTGCAATGGATGTGGTTCTTGACTCTTCCTCGAAGGATGTTGATCTTGCATAAAATACTTGCTTGAATCATAAGCCCTATATCACAACTATTAGCATGATAACAAACATGATGCAAAAATATCCTTGATATGATGCTTGAATCTTGATGATGGCTCTAAATGCTTGATGAATTGTTCTTGAATTCTCTATAATGCTCTCTTGCAATTGCTAGAATGCTTGGATATATTGGATGATAAAATGAGAGAAAGAGCCTTGTATTTATACTTATCTATGCTTAATATCCTGAAATTACACCACAACAAGCTGACATATGAATTCATTAATTAAAGGAGGCTAAACCTAGCCATAATTTGAAATTAAATCCCAAAAATACCTTAAGGGGGACTAGATGCCCTAGGTGGCATCTTAGTCCCAAGGCTTGAAACTCGGTGCATAGACTCCAAAAAGGAACCTTTTTAGGTGCTTTCAAAATCAAGGTCCCAAGACCTATGGAGGAAAAAGATTCCCTAGGTGGCATCTTCGTCCCGATCCAAAAATCAGGGACACAGAGACATAATCATTAAATTATCATTTAACCTTTGATGTTTGTCGAGATTACCCAAAAAAAGATGTAGTCTATCAGGTTTATGGATGCAAAATAGGACCAATTAAGACATAAATAAGGATAAGCAAAGCAAGATGGGCCTAAACAAGTGGGAAAATGCAATGGTATGTATTTTCCTACACTACACATAGTGCTTCAAATTTTGCATGTTGCCCTGGTTTTGCGGTGCACTTGTCATACTTTAGCATCAGGCTTCCTTCCCAGAAATCTGGGTTGGAGGCCTTTTGTTGAACCATCATTTGACTATCTACTAGTGGCTGATCATGGCTTCATAGGCCTTTTCTCTTTTTTCTTCAAGGTTCAGGAGTTCTGCCAGCCTTACTTCCATTTTGCTACTTTTTTCGACTTCTAAAGCCTTTAACAGTTGCAAGGTCAGAATCTCTATAGAAATAGGTAAAACCACCTCCTTTCCATATACTAGTTCATAAGAAGAGGCCTTCAAGATTTTCTTGGTCATAATCATGTCGGCTCATAGAGTGGCTTGCAAGTTCTTGTGCCACTCCCTTTGTATTTTTGACCCAATGCACTTAATTAACCTAATCAGGTTCTTGTTGGTCAATTCTACTAACCCATTTCCCTCTGGGTAGTAATTTGATGAAGTCTTGAGGTAGACCCCATGCTTGAGAGCAAAGTTCGACATCCTGGAACCCAAAAAAGCTCATACATTATCAGATATGATAGGTTTTGGCCAACCAAACCTTGCTACCAGCTCCTCAAGAAAATTGACAATTTCAGTTTTCGTAGCATTTTTTAGAGCAACGAACTTCGTCCATCTTGTGAAATAATCGATTGTCGTAAGTATCCACTTATGGCTAGCATTGGAAATAGGATTTATCATCCTAAAGAAATCCAAACCCCATTGAGCAAAGGGTTCTTCAGTTACAATTGGGCTTAATGCCATGGTGGAATTATTTTGCTTGCCAACAAAATATTAGCACTTAGTACATTTTTGCACCAGATGGTGCACCTCTGAAAACATGGGAGGCTAGTAATATCCTGCCTGCATTATTTTCAAAGTAGTAGTTTTGGTGGAGAAATTACTACCCTCGAGACTGCTATGAGATTCATTCAAAACTCTTTCCACCTATAGCTTATCTAAGCATCAGAGCAAGACACCATCATAATTTCTTTTAAACAAAATACCCTCAATTAGTACATACCTGGTGCCTTGCAGTTGGTAGTAACATCTTTTATGAGGAAGAATGTTGGTCAGGTACTACCCCTTTTGCATATATTGTGTCTGATCTATCACCCATGACTTGTCGAACTCAAATTGGTTTATGTAGGCCTGATCAGTCTCTTCCTCTGCCAAGGAGCTTAATTCTTGTGCAAGGTACTTGCAAAGACCTCTTCCCTAAACCAGCTTGGTTGGTCTAATATCTACAACGTATTCTAAGATCTTGGTGATCCATTTGGCCCTCTTTTTCAATTATCTCACCCTCAGTGATATGCTCCCGAACACTAGGATGGACAACGAGAATGGTGATTCTGTTGGCCGATACCAGGTGTCAGAATTTCTTCAAGCTTTTAACAATAGAAAAAGCATGTTTCTCAACAAAATTGTACTTGGATTCATATCCTTTTAGAGTCCTAGAGTGGAATGTGATTGGATGCTATCTACTATTTCCTTCATCTTTCTAAGTGAGCACTGAAGCTATGCTATGTTGGTCATTGTAGACGTAGAGCAAGAAATCCTTTGAGAAGTTCTAGTTAGCTAATATAGGGGCCATGGAGATGGTTGCCTTTAT